>JADRCD010216565.1:0-23103 GCA_019843815.1 Montemys delectorum
AGAGTTGAATAGGACCTTAGAGAGTTGAAACCCTGGGATAAACAACAAGTCCTGCATTTTTTTCTGCCATCTTCAAATTTGGCTCATTTTGTCCCTAACCATGGGGGATTTTCACCATGTCTCTTACATCCCAGCGTATTTGAAATGTCACTCTTTTGACGACAATCCTCTTCACCTTGAATTTCTTGAGATCCCTGATAATGATGCCACACTCCTCTAGCGGCCTAGAGAAGCCCTGTCTCATGTAATGTCACCTGCAGGATATTTTGTTCGTGTTGCCTCCGGTCACCCAGTAATGGTATTATATGGAACTAGCCCAGCATTGCACATGTTTGGATTCCTGCCCCTTCCTTTGTTCCTGACTTGGATCCCCAAGTCAATCGTTTTCTTATCAAACTGTGACAAAAATTAAGATCACAACAAGCAACCTTGCCTGCTGCTTCTGGCATTTAAGACTTTACAAGATAAGATGACCCTGCTCTTTAATTGAATGTCTTTATTTTAATTTATTTTATTAAGAGAGGATCTCGAGTATCCCGCTAGCCTTGAACTTGATGTGCAGCCAATGGTAACCACGAACTTCTGACCCCAGAGCACTGGGATCATAGATACATGCCACCGTGCCTGGCTTATATAGTGCTGAAGATCGAACCCAGGACCTCCTGCATGCTGGCGAGCAATCTACCAACTGCCTCAGTCCGGATATCTTTACTTTTGAGACAAGTCCAAGCACTGGGGGATAAGCATGCACCACCAAGTACAGCGTGCGATGCTTTCTGAGGAGGAGCCGCTAGGTTGTGTCCACAGATTTGCTTTTGGGGGGCTTAGGAAGTCTCAGTCCTTCTAGGACAGTCCATAGGACTCAGATCTCAGCTCTCCCTCCGATCTGCAGACACTTAGAGGAGAGGAGAGGATCCTTCCTTCCCTCCCTTTTTTTTTTTTTTTTTAAGATTTATTTATTTATTCTATGTATATGAGTACACACTGTAGCTGTACAGATAGTTGTGAGCCTTCATCTGGAAATTCAATTTTAGGACCTCTGCTCCCTCCAGTAGACCCTGATGCTCAGTCCCTGCTCGCTCTGGCCCAAAGATTTATTTATTATTATAAATTAGTACACCGTAGCTATCTTCAGACGTACCAGGAGAGGGCATCCAATCTCATTACATTACGAGTGGTTGTGAGCCACCTATGTGGTTGCTGGGATTTGAACTCAGGACCTCCAGAAGGGCAGTCGGTGCTCTTCACCGCTGAGCCATCTCACCAGTCTGGATCCTTCCTTCCTGTAGCCTCTGTGCACGGTCCGGAGTTGATATTTGAGGATGGAATTGGGATTCCATGTGAGAAAAGATTGAAACTGTCTCCTGTGATTTGCTTGCCCTCTGCAGCTTCACAGCCAGGGTGGAGTGGACAAACAGAGCTGGGTTTATCTCCAAGAATTCCAGAGCAACTTCCCCTAAACCCCTCTCAGGAACTTCTCAGTCCCTACATCCGGAGTCCACAGTGGATGTATGTGCCTGCTCTTAGCTCAAAGATGATTAAAGAGTTTTATCCATCTCTCTTCATTCGACTGTACCCTTCATGCCCATTCTCGTTACCTACAGTTGTAGCAGGGCCCACTTGTGTGCCGCCACTTGAGACTATCTCCTAGGGAAGTGAGAGGCATCTCCAGGATGCCAGGCTTCAGACCTCAACCTGAAAAGAAGAAACAGGCCAGACTCTGTGCTAAAAAGCTCCCCTTTCCCTCCAGTTCCTGGGCCTCCTCTTTGGAAGGACTGTGCATACACATGGCCGCCTTCCTGTCACCTGTAAACATCGCAGCCATATCAGTGCTGAAGCTTCCCATAGGCGGATGCTGCTGTGGAAGTGGTCATTATCCTTGCCGTCCTCCTCGCAGAGCCCTGGCCTCTGCTTTCTCACAAGTTGCTTATTTGGCTTGGTAAGATAGGAGACGAAACAGACTTCAGTTAAAAGTAAAGTATGTAATCGGAGCTGGAGGTTCCTGTTGCTCTGGGATAGTGGGCCATCTTCCAAATTATAATATACCTGAGGATTAAGCATTCAACACTGTCACTGAAATCTGGTCAAATTACAAAGGCTTACACCTGCGTGTGTGCGTGTGTGCGTGCACACAAATGTCATTTTTGTTTGATTGGTCCTTTCAGTCTTGTAAGATAAAGGTTATAGGTTAGAGAGATGGCTTACTTGGTGTGTTTGCCATACAAGCATGAGGTCCTGAGTTCTGATCTCTAGCACCCATATAAAAAGTCTGATGCAGCTGGGCGATGGTGGCGCACGCCTTTAATCCCAGCACTTGGGAGGCAGAGGCAGGCGGATTTCTGAGTTCGAGGCCAGCCTGGTCTACAGAGTGAGTTCCAGGACAGCCAGGGCTATACAGAGAAACCCTGTCTCAAAAAACCACACACACACACAAAAAGTCTGATGCAGCAGTGCATGCTATAGTCCCAGTGCTGGGTAGACAGAGACAGGAGGACCCCTGGAGATTTCTGGGCAGTTTTTTCAGTTAGCCAAATTGGTGATCTCTAGGTAAAGCCTGAGAGCCTGTCTCAAAAATGAAGGTGGTGGGTCTAGAGAAATGGCTTAGCCATTAGGAGCATTTGATACTCTTCCAGAAGACCCTGGACCAGTTCCTAGCACCTACTTCCAGTGGTCAAGTAGCTCCTAACTGCCTGTAACTCCAGCTTCAGGGGATCTGACACATTCTTCTGGCCTCCAATGGCATATGTCTCCCTCTCTCTCTTTCTCTCTCTCTCTCTCTCTCTCTCTCTCACACACACACACACACACACACACAGAGGAATACAAATCTAAAAAATAAAATAATTAAAAAATAAGTTGAAGAAAGACTGAGGAAAACACCTGACATTCAACCTGTAGCCTGTACATGCATCTGCACACACAAACACATGTACACACATGTATGCACATATGCACAAAGTGAAAGTAGTAGACTTTATCAAATTAAAAATGATCTTTGATCTGCTACTACTAATAGCTGTCTCCTTGGATAAATTCTTCTCTATAAGAAAACAATGTTAAGCATCAACTCTTAGAGCTTTGTGGCTCTACAGAGGACCTCAAGAACTAGAGGCGGGGGTGGGGGGAGTCAGGGTGGGGGATGGGTCTGGTAGGGGCAGCTCCAGACCAGACCGCCTGCCTCTGCCTTATACAAAGCGACTCTGCTTTATCTCTTTGTTTTGTTCTGCTGTTCTCTAAATTGACTAACTAGGCAGATCTTTCAAACTTAAGTAGTTCACAGCAGCAGGTGTTGTGAAGCCGAGCAGGCTTAAAAGGTCCGATACAGCCTTAGGCAGAAGAAATAGGAGTCTGTGACAAAGATTTACTTAGAGTTATGAAGGAAAATATTGTGATCACATCTGGGCTAAGACCAGGGTTCTACTAAACTTTGCTTCAAAACCGAGTAAGGAAAACAATGAGCTACACTTAAAATTCGAAAGCATGCTTTTCACTTGTGATTACAGCTTGTGCTTGGCAATAAAGTTAAACACAAGGAACTGCTTGGTGGCCGCTCACTCATTCTTTCCAGTGTTGTTCTGTCTCTTCTGAGACAGGATCTCATACAGCCCAGGCTGGCCTGGACCTCACTTCGTAGCAGAGAATAACCTTGAACTTCTGATCCTCCCATATCCAGGGTGCTAGGCTTATGAAGTACTGGGGTTTGAACTCAGGGTTTGTGTGTGTGTGTGTGTACTATTATCTGAGCTACATCCCAAGCCACCTATTCTTTAATGCTATTTCTCAAAGTAGATGGTTACTCCGACTAAGGGAGTCGGCTGTGGCTGCCAGCAAAGGGCCTTCGATGTTGCAATGACAGGAGCATCAGAAAATCCTGCACATGCAGGGAGAGTTCTTTGGTATGTATCAAAAAGATGATGCTCACTAAAACCAGGCACCTGTAGCCCTAGGGAAAGCAGAGGGGGGAGGGAGGCTGCCCCTGATGTGGAAGTTGGGCTGCCTGCCCATGTTGCTCAGAAGACTCCCGACTCATTTGGCATTGATGAAAAAATGACAGCAGCCCAATGCAGCATCTTACACAGCAGGACCACCGGCTTGCCCGTCTGTATCAGTTTCGTTTAGTTCTGATTGATTTCTTAACGGAGCTGACTATCTTAATAGAAGACGAAGTGCCTCAGGCTCGAGGGGTTTCTGATGGGGAGTCTGTCTTCACCTATCTGTAGCTGGAACCCACACTGGTCCCTATCAGTTCATCAACCTCAAGGGAAGACTATTGTTGGCCTCAAAACTGTGGCTTCAGCGCTCCTGATTCAAATCCTGCTTCCTGCTTCCTGGCCTCCCAGACTTCATCCTGCCGGGGTTTTTTTTGTTTGTTTGTTTGTTTGTTTTTTTTTGTTTTGTTTTGTCTCTTCTAGGCTTTTTTGAGTCATTCTGTCCTGCCGGCTCATTCCCCAATCTCTCCCAAGCATTCTCTAAACTTTTTGGTTGCTTGCAGTTGGTGACCCACAGGTGGACCCCCAAAGCGGACAATTCTCCTCACTGTTCCGCCGATGGTTTCATGTGTTCTTATGAAATTTAATTAGGGCTTAGTGAATGCAGGCCTTTCCTGGCTTTCAGGTTCAGGTATGGAATTGGGAGACCAGAGGAGGTGACTGCGAACAGAGAAGGCTGGTTGAAGAGCCAGGAGTAGTGGGAGCAGGAGCCGGTGCCTCCGTCTTGTCCATCTTCTCTTTGGGAGACAGGAATTGCTGTCTCAGTTTCACCTCACCGGAGGGAGCTAGGGGCCAGGCCTAGTTGGGGAATTCGAACCTCTGGAGAGGGATAGGGTGGCGGGAAATGGTGCTTCGCTCGCCCCAGCGACATCAAACCCTCGTTTGGCTTGCGAGAACAATGGCTGTCTTATTTTCTCCATTCGCCGTGCACAATGTCGGATTCTCTCATTCACCCGCGGTGGTGCGAGCGAGGTAATTAGCCAGTGCCATTCAGCGCGGACACTATTGCTATGCGGGGGGGACGAGGACGCCCGCGTCGGCCCGGATTAGCCGCGGGGCGGGGTGTGCAGCTGCGGCCACTTCAAAGGGGCCCGGCCGGGCGGGCGGGCTGTGGGAACCCGGCCTGCCTCCTGCGGGAGCGCTCGCTGCCCGCGCCAGCCCCGCGCCCCGAGATCGTGCACCGCGCCGCTGGCGCTCTGGCTGCGGAGATTCCGGGCTGCCGCTGTGCGGTGCGGCGGATGCTGGTGTCGCACCCCATCACACTCCCACTTTCATCAGAACCTCTCCCTTTGAGTCCCGGGAGTCAAAGGGCAAAGGGGGAGGAAGGAGGGAGGGGAGCGAGGGGGATGGGGAGCTTGACACAAAGCAATGACCTCGGAGGAGTGAAGCAGATGGTCCCACTTACTCCTGCCGCTGAGCGAGCGAGACTCTCAGGGCCCCTGGCTCGGGCCCTGACCTCGCCCGCCCGCCCCCCGAATGCCTCCACCGGGGCCCCGCGGGGGCTGCGCTCTGAATGTTCCCCCTCCGCCTGCTGCCCTCTGCGCCTCGCCTCGCCTAGGGCGCTGGAGTCGGGATACTAGGACCAGCCGGCCTCCAGGAAAAGGTGGGGGCTGGGCTGAGAATCTGCCCCTGTCGCTGTTCTCAAGAACCCGCAAAGGGCCAGAGGTGCCCAAAACGAGCTAAATATGTGAGTTGTCTCATGGAGCTTTAGTAGAAACAGATTCTTGTCCCCTTCTTCCACCTCAGGCCAAGGAATCTCTGACAATGGGACACTGACATTTGCATTGTTAGGCAGGTTGTTCGAATCCATATCCAAGTTTTAGAACTGCGATCTGCCCAACTTTTAAATTTTCACTGAAGAAGCTTTTTAGGTAAGGAGGAAACTGTGCAAAGGTGAGGACTTGGGCAGAAGCCAAGATGAGGAAAGGCATGAGGACTTAGTCCTAGCATGCATGAAGCCCTGGGTTTGAGCCCAGAACTTCATCCGCTGGGTGTCATAGCCCGGATCTGAAATCCCAGCACTTGGGAGGTGAAGGCAGAGGAGTCAGAAGTTCAGGGTCGACCTCTGCTACATTACGCTGCAGACCAGCCTGCTGTGCAGGAGATCCTGTCTCAAAATAAAACGATGAGGAACGACTGGCCTTCTGGATGATCACTTAGAACCGACTACTGTCTATGAGGACCTACTGTTTACCTTGTGTCCATTCATGGCGTTAGAAATAGGAAGGCAAGTTAGTCTGTTCTCCAGTCTTGTGGAAATCATAGTCCGAAGGTGAATAGGCAGGAAGATCGTTTGATAAGGGCTGGGTGGGAGCTGTAGGCAATATTGTTTCTTTTGGGAGGCATGGAAGATGGCGATGTTTGCAGAAGGTACAGAAGGGTTCTAGGCCAAATGAAGAGGCAAAGACATGTGAGCATAAACATCCCTAGTATAGCCTGGATCCAGGGCCATGCCTTCTATACCAGCACTCAGGAGGCAGAGGCACGTTGGATGGATCTCTGTGACATTAGGCCAGCCTGATCTATGCAGAGAGACCATGTCTTTTAAAAGTGTGGGGAGCTGGGTGCAGAGAATTGGTTGCTGTTCTTGCAGAGGACCTGAGTTAGGTTCCCTGTACCTATAACCATCGTTAACACCAGTTCTAAGGGATCTGGCGCCCTCTTCTGGCCTCTGAAGTTACCTATTCATGCAGGCAACAGTCAAAAGTGATGAGACCTTAAGCCAAAGCAGCAGGAAAGAAAAGGGAGGGTAAGTCAGGTCCAGTTAGCTGTGGAAGGGAGAAAGGTGGGTCAGTGATTCCTTTGTATATATCCTGGCCTACTGCCATGTAATGGAAGAGACTCTCCATTTGATCTGGTCTGATGATTCCTGTGACTTTTTAGAAAAACTTTTGAAACCCCTCGGCAAATGGTTTGTTTCTAAGGTGTCAGGAGACTTCTAACCACTGTCCATGCTAAGAAACTCCACGGTCCTCCCACGGATGTGGACCTCCTGCCTCCTGAAAATAGATAAGGCTTGTTCTAGAGAATTATTGGGGCGGAGGACCCACACGTTTCTATCTGTGAGGCTTGGTGTTGAGGTGCCAGAGATTCCAGGAAGCAACAGTGTGCTTGCCGAACACAGTGCTGAAGTGTCCTTCCCTGGATCAGGAGGGGCTCTACCTAGTGTTGTCCTAGAATCTTTTGAAATTTTTAATTGTGTGTATGTGTGTACATAAATACAGATGCCCATGGAGGTCAGAGACGTCAGGTCTCCCTTGAGCTGTAAATAGTTACAGGTGATTGTGAGCTTCCCAGCATGGAAGCTGCGAAAGGAAACCACAGGTCCTCTGCAAGAAAAGTGTGTGCTCTAGACCAGAAAACAAAACAACAACAAGGACAAAAACCCAAAGTCTCCTATACCCCAGGCCGGTCTCAATGATGGCCAAGAATGACTGAACTCCCAACCTTCCTGTCTCTTCCTCTTGAATGCTGGGAGTATAGGTAGACAGTGCTGGAGATGGAACTCCGGGCTTTGTGCTTTGCTAGGCAAGCACTCTACAGACAGAGCTACATCCCCAGAATCATTTTAGAGTCTTTGATAATATCGTCTTCATTTTTATGTCCAGACCTTGGCTATTACTTTTTCTATCCTTCTCCACCCATTTTACAGATGAGTAAAACCAAAATTGGAATTGAAAAGATACATAGCCCCGCGGCAGAGCCGTACCTGATCCAGCTCGCCTCTCTAATACCTAACCTCTACTCCATCAATCCCTACAAATCCTAATATATGGCTCTGGAAATTTGGGGGAAGTGTCTGTTTTTGTTGAGTTGTCCTGGTGGTCATGTGAAAGTAATTTACTTAATAGCTCCAGCCTGGGCCCCCTAACCAGACGCCCTTCCGGGAGGTGAGAGAGATCCGGTGTCCAGGCCAGAACAACGGAAGTTAAGGATATGGTGGGACCCGACAGGTTTACATAGGGAGATTGGTGACCCTGACACTAACAGAGACACACAGTCTGCTCGGAGAGGCTCTGCTGGACCTGGGCATTTTCAAATCCAACACAGAGACTCATTGGGCCACTCCCACCCTGACCTGGACCACACTTGGTGCCTTGAAGGTTACATCTGGGCAATATTTTGAACTCTACCTCGTTAACTCTGCTGTTGCACAAGGGGAAAAAAACAAAACAAATAAACAAACAAACAAACAAACAAAACAAACTAAGATCCAGAGAGGGACTTTGACTTCACCACGATTATGTAATCAGCTGTTTAAAGAGTTGGCTCAAGCTGCTGGCCTCACTGTTACCCCGTGGAAGTCACTGGCATTTCACCATGCTTTGTCCTTCCAGCCCAAGGGAAAAATACTTCTCCATTTGTGTATCCCGCTGGGTATCCCACTGAGCCTCCCCACTCTGGAAAGACCCTGTACTTGTTTAGAGAAGAGCCACCTGGGACAAGCCCATCTTGGCTATTTATTTACCTGTGTTAATAGAATTTAGGGGCCATTAGTGTGGTGATAACACTGCCTTATCGTGGTGCTTTTCTGCATTAGTTACACTCTATAAAACCACCAAACCCTGGGGCAATTAAACTAAAGGGAACTTGCCGCGTGTGGCTGTCTCTAAAAAACTGCCAGGAATGATGGCTGGAGGGTCTAAGATATAGAGCACCAAGTGTTTTCCTGTGGGCGTGCCAGTCATATCTGAGCAACTTGTGAACGTGTGTGTGGGGAGGGAGGGGGTTGTTTGGTTTTGTCTGTTTGCTTGTTTGTTTTTGTTTTTTACTGAAGGCAGCTATGGTGCTGGGAAAGAGCTCTGGATTTGGAGTCAGCCCCCGCTTTCAGTTCAAACGTTAATTTCATCGATTATCTGAGTGACCTTTAGCAAATTCTTAACTTCTCTGAGCCCTAAAAAAGTTGACAGTCTCTGCCTCTCATGGTTATTGTTTCGATGTAATATCTAACCTTTAGCTCCAGTAGGCCTGTTTTCTTGTTTGTTGTTTGTTTGGTTTTTCAAGACTGAGTTTCTCTGTGTAGCCTTGGCTGTCCTGGAACTTGCTCTATAGACCAGGCTGGCCTTGAACTCAGAGTTTCAGCCTGCCTCTACCTCCCCAGTACTGGGATTAAAAGAGTGTGCCACCACCACCCAGCTCACTGGAACTGTTTTTAGAGCCATATTTTGAAATCTTTTGTTTTGTATGTATGGGTGTTTTGTCTGCATGTGTATCTGTGTACCACATATGCATCTAGTATCCTCAGAGGCCAGAAGAGGGCATTGGAATTATAGAATATTATGAGTCACAAATGGGTGCTGGATATCAAACCTGGGTTCTCTGGAAGAGCAGCCAGTGCTCTTGACTGTTGAGCCATCTTGCCAGCCCTCACAGGCATGTTATTGTGACAGCACCTAAGAGGCTGATGATTTCCCTAGGTTCTTTCCAGAGTGTAATGACAACATCTAAGGGCAGTGCCCATTGGTGAGCAGCTTTGCTCCTGGCGTGCTCATCCTGGCACTCTTTTTTTTTTTTTTTTTTGGTTTTTCCAGACAAGGTTCTCTGTGTAGCCCTGGCTGTCCTGGAACTCACTCAGTAGACCAGGCTGGCCTGGAACTCAGAAATCCACCTGCCTCTGCCTCTGCCTCCCAAGTGCTGGTCATCCTGGCACTCTTATTCAGTGTGTATCTGTTGGACGAATACTCAGGGTGAGCTCCGTAGGTCTGCTGTGTGACGGGAACAGGTGATTGTCCTTCCTAAACCAATCCCCAGGACATATGTTCACCTGATATGAAGCTGAAAAACAGAACAAAATAATTGAAACTGGGCTTGTTTTTGAAACCCTAGTCAGTGGAAGGACTACATGGGGCAGGGGCGGGGGTGGGGGTGGGGGTGGGGCGTGGGGAGTAGGGGCTCCCTTACACTTCCTCTGTTCCTCTCCCCCTCCCCCTCTAAAGCTCCAGAGGCCCCCACAATGTGTCACATCCACCCTTAGGCACACATACCTAATAGGCAAGCACACTCTCCCCAGGCACACTTCACACTCTCCATGGGAGGCTGGAAGTGGAGGAGGAGGAGTCCAGAGAAGAGCTGGAGCCTCCAAACTTCCTGGCTAAATGATTAAAAGTCAGAGCTTTGAGGACTTTCATTCTCCTAGGATTGTAAAAACCCAGACTAGGGGCTCTGGACAGCCCCAGCTCCTGGTCTCCGCTGCCATTCTGCCTTTGACCTACCATGGTACCAAAGTTTGGAGGTTCCCCCAGTCTTGAAGGAACCAATAGCTGAAAGCACAGACTTTCCTAAAGGGCTCCTACCCCCTTACACACACACACACACACACACACACACACACACACACACACACCATCCCACACCACTCCTCTTTCCAGGCCCTCATTTGTCAGAGGTGGCTGCAGAGGGGTGAGCTGTGGATTTATGACTGGGGACTTGAAAGACAAAGTTGCCTTTTGTGTTGGAATTGGGGCCAGAATAGGGGGATTGGTGAGCTGGTGGTGGAGCCAGAAGGTGGGAGAGAGAGCCTGGACTGGAGTTCAGGGACCCAAGAAGGGGTCAGGAGCTTGAGGAGGCAGACTGAAGGATGCACGGGCCTCTCAGCAGGGTCACCTGGCAAAAGCTGGGCAGCAAAGTCCAGCGGGCTTCTGAACCACCACAGTCTTAAGGAGCTGCTTTAGATCCATCTACTCTCCTGCTATTCCAACAGCCACCCAGCCCTTCCCACTCCCTAGTGCACTCTTGGCATGCAGAGCCCCAGTTTCACCACAGTGAAGTACACAGAACTACCGAGTTGCCCTTTTTACCACCTGGGTAACCACAGCTGCTCCTTAATAGAGCCAGAGCGAAGGGCGAAGGGGGATCTGGATGATGGGGTCATGTGAGGGTTGAAGTGGTGAGTCTGGGCCAGAGAACTGGGTTATAAAGCCGGTACTTTCCACCCATGGGTAAAGAAAGGGCAGCGTGGGTAATATCCCAGCTTCCCCGGGGCCCTTACCATTCTCCGCCCTCCTTCCCCTAGTCTTTTTGGGGATATGGCGTTTACAGAGGTGCCCGTGAGATTAGAGAACACGGGAGGTGGGACACAACTGGCTCCTCACCTTCCAGCGTCCAGATCCCACTAGGCCTCGCCGATGCATCTGATGAATGGGTCTGGCAGGACGCCAGCATCACCACTGGGGCCTAGTTCAGCAGGTGTTTTAACTACACCTCAGAGAGCCACATCCAAAGGCCAGAATGAGCCTGGCCAATAAAGGCATGAGTTTATGGGCTTCATAAACATTTTACTAGAGAAATCAAGGCCTCGATTACCCAGCGGCCTCTTCCAACTGACAGCTTGTCTCTATGAAACCTCCCCAGACAGAAGACCACACTATGGTTAATTCCTTGTTGTCCCTCACCTCCGATGACTGCCCCCTCCCCAGTCACCATTTCCTTGCAAATTCTCTCCAGGCCTAACTCTAGAGGACTTGAGGTGCCTGCTTTGCCTTGTCCTCTCCTGGGAAAGAGATTTGACTCTTGATGGAGTCATTCACCCCCAGCCTTGCTCTTTAGTAACTCGTGGCTCTCTTTTAGTTCAATTTTCCCAATTCCCTCCAATAGCAGGCAGCAGCCAGCCTAGTGAGGGGATCACCTATTTTACAGGTGACAAAATACAAGTTCTGAGAGCCAAGTGTGGTAGCATATAACTTGAACCCCAGCACTTGGGAGGCAGAGGCAAGGGGATCTCTTTGAGCTTGAGTCCAGTACGTCCTACCCCTGGGAAGTGAGTTCCAGATAATCAGAGTTATATAATGAGACCCTGTCTCAAAACAAACAAACCCCCCCCACCCACCCCCCAAAAAGTTCTGAGAGATTGTATCACTTGCCCAAGTTCTCAGGGTTCATAAAAGTGAGCTGAAGTCGGGGTGAATGCAGTTGTGGTGCTGACCTTTGAACTCCGTTCTGTGTGATTCCAGAGTTTTTAGTGTTGTCTGTACTGCTACTGCAAAAAGTTCTTAGCATGGGCTGTTGAGATGGCTCAGCAGGTAAGAGCACTGGCTGCTCTTCAGAAGGTCCTGAGTTCAAATCCCAGAAACCACAGGGTGGCTCACAACCATCCGTAATGAGATCTGACGCCCTCTTCTGGTGTGTCTAAAGACAGCTACAGTATATTTACATATAATAATAAACAAATCTTTGGGCTGGAGCTAGCAGAGGTCCTGAGTTCAACTCCCAGCAACCACATGATGGCTCACAGCCATCTGTACAGCTACAGTGTACTAATATACATAAAATAAATAAGTATTTTTTTTAAAAAAAGTTCTTGGGGCTGGAGAGATGGCTCAGCAGTTAAGAGCACTGACTGCTCTTCCGAAGGTCCTGAGTTCAAATGCCAGCAACAACATAGTGGCTCACAACCACCTGTAATGAGATCTGATGCCCTCTTCTGGAGTGTCTGAAGACAGCTACAATGTACTTACATGTAATAAATAAATTATTCTTTAAAAAAATATATTAGCAAATATTCCTTAGCAAATATTTCCTAACTTGGGACAGGAAAGAATCTTGCCATGTGACGCTGCCTGGCCCATAGGTCCACAGACCAAGTATGGGCCTGTTCATCCTCTGTTTCTGTGTTCATACGGCCAAAAGGAGGACAAGCTAGAGAAGTAGGGCAGGGACAGGGATGGAGATGGAAAGAAAGGGGTCCTTTTCGAAGGGACAGCAGTGAGAAGGAGGCAGAGAGAAGCAGGCCTTGCTTGCCTATAGATGAACACTATCGGAGAATACTTTGTGATGACAGAGATTCTACGGGGCTGTTGTGTAGCCAATAGCCAACGGGGCTGCCCTGTGGTGTAGCTAATAGCTAACTTATGGCTGCTGAGCATTTGAAAAGTGCCGGTGAGTTTAAGAACAGAATTTACATTTTTACATCGAATTTATTTATTTCTATTACATTTATTTATGAGGGAGTGGGGGGTTCACATGCTCTAGGGGCACCCGTGGAGGTCAGAGGACAAGTTGTAAGGGTCAGTTTTCTCCTTTAGCCCTTTGGGTCCCGGTGATGGGAGTTAGGTCGCCAGGCTCAGGGGCAAATAACTCTATGTGCTAAGCCACCTTACCAGGCCACCTTACCAGGCCTAATTCTAATTTAATGTGCAGACAGCTAATGGCTGAAATTTTCTTTAGAAGATAGAAATCCACCTGCCTCTGCCTCCCAAGTGCTGGGATTAAAGGCTTGCGCCACCACTGGCCAGAGATTCATGCTATTTATTAACCACTGAGCCATCTTAGCTGCCCTAAGCTGGACTTTAACTCATAGGCTAAAATGACTTCACTGCTTTAGCCCATAGGCATCCACGACCCTTCCCAATTTTTCCCTTTTCCAGTTTTTCTTTTTTTAAAGATTTATTTATTTATTTCATGGATGTGCGTATACTGTCACTGTCTTCAGACACACCAGAAGGTGGCATCGGATGCCCATTACAGATGGTTGTGAGCCACCACGTGGTTGCTAGGAATTGAACTCAGAACCTCTGAAAGAGCAGCCAGTGCTCTTAACCGCTGAGCCATCTCTTCAGCCCCCTTTTCCTGTTTTTCTAATACTACCCTCTTTTTTTCCCCAGACAAGGGCACAGGCATAGCTAGGATGGCCTTGAACTTGAGAGTTGAGGATGACTTTGAGCTCCTGATCTTCCTGCCTGATCATCCCAAGTGCTGTGAACTACCACACTCATTTTAATGAGTGTGTGTTGGGTCTCATTTATAATTTTTGGTTTGCAATTTTTGAATGATCAGTATCTTTTACTTTTTTTAGTTCCTAAATTTTCAAAATCTACTGGATGGTGGTGGTACATGACTTTAATCCTAGCACTGAAGAGGCAAGTGTGGTGGTTTGAATATGCTTGGCCCAGGAGTGGCACTATTAGGAGGTATAGCCTTGTTAGAGTAGGTGTGGCCTTGTTGGGGGAAGTGTCTCACCATGTGGGAGCTAGTCTTCTAGTGGCCTTAGATAGAGATGTAGACCTCCCAGCTCCTCCTGTACCATGCCTGCCTGGATGCTGCCATGCTCCTGCCTTGATGATAATGGACTGAACCTCTGTAAGCAAGTCTCAATTAAATTAAGAGTTGCCTTAGTCATGGTGTCTGTTCATGGAAGCAAAACCCTAAGTAAGACACAGAGAGGCAAGCGGGTCTCTGTAAGTTCCAGGCTGGCCTGGTCTACAGATAGAATTTCAGGACAGCCAAAATCACACAGAGAAACGCTGTCTCACAACATACGTGTGTGTGTGTGTGTGTGTGTGTGTGTGTGTGTGCGCGTGTATAAAATCCAGTATGTATATTATGTTTACAGGACATCTCAATTTTACCTGGGTGTATATCACTATACTATCTTGTAGCAGTGGGCTGAGTCTTCAAATTTGAATCAGCTATAAATTATAGGTTGAATTTACATAACTCTGTGTGTGTGTGTGTGTGTGTGTGTCTGTGTGTGTATGTGTGTGTGTGTGTGTGTGTGTGTGATTAGCATTAGGATTTTTGTATAAATATTTGCAGTGATCCCCTCTTGAACGCTGGTATGAAAAGAGGTGGTCATCTCTCAGAACGCACCCCTTACATCCCCCCTCCCTGCCCTTACTTCCCCGCCCCCATGGTGGGGACAGCTACTAACTTTAACAAAGTCTACATTTTCCAAATAAGGTCATGGCTTTTTTTTTTTTTTTTATCATCAGCACACCAGATAGGAATCTGACTGCAGCCAAAGGTGGGAGACCTGAGCTCCCTTTCTAGTCCTCTACCTCCATCCTTCCCTGCCCTTTGCATCTCCCTGGAGCCTGTCTAATCAAATCCAGACCTGACCTCTGCAAAAGGCCGTGGACCAGGCAATACGTTCCTCTCCGGAGCTGCTGTAGACTTGGTTCTCAGGAGATCCCGTCCCCCTGGGTGATTTATAGGGATGTCCAGAGCCATTTCCTGTTGTTTTTATTTCCTTCCAACCAAGGATTGCTGGCCTCACTCTCTGGCCCTCTTGTCTCTGCCATAACCTGCCATACCCATGGTGGGTCAGGGGATGCGGGAGACAGTTGTCAAAAGTGCATGGGGACAGGACACTGGCCACCTCCCTTCTCCTGTTGCTTCCTTGGGCCCTCTCACTGGCAGGGTTCGCACCTACTTCATGACTGTTCCTGTCACCCAGCTTGAAGTGAGGAACCCAAACTGTCCTCAGAGGACCAATAAGTGTCTGAAGAGGTGGAAAGCACCGACAGCCAGGGTCATGGCATGATTTAATGTTCGGCAGCTAATACCAGCCACAGCCGTCACCAGCCTCCACAGTCTTCAACCATAGTGGCCCCTGTGGTGACTTGTTCGGGGAACTCAGAAGTTCTGCTGGCAGCCTGATGTTCCACGGGTGCCCAGGAACCTTTCCCTGGAAGGTTAATAACATAAAAGTACCCAGGAACCTAGCACTGCTATCTCAAGCCTAAACATGAGGAGACCGTATTTTCATTTTTAATCAGAATCCCAGTGTGTAGCCCAAGCCAGGCTTGAATTCATGCCTCAGCCTCCTGAATACCTACCTGGATTACAGCATACATTGCCACACCTGGCTGAGAACAAATGTCTGTGGGGTATGTAAGCTCATGCCTAGACCCTCAACACAGGGGAGGTTAAAGAAGAATTGCATTGAGTTTGAGGCCAGCCTGGGCTACATAGCAAAACTCTATCTCAAAAAACAGAACAAGCAAACAAAACACACACACACACACACACACACACACACACACACGAGAAAGAGAGAAAAAGAGAGAAGACAGACACAGAGACAGAGACAGACAGACACACACAGAGACAGACACACACATGAGAGAGAAAGAGAGAGAGAGAAGACAGAGAGACACACAGAGAGACAGAGAGACAGACAGACAGACAGACAGACAGACACACACACACACACACACACACACACACAGACAACTTGTGAACCAAATACTTCTACCCTGATCCCAGAAGAGCCTTAAAAAGTCTGTTGAGAGCCTGGGGTGCCCAGCTAAGCCGAGCAGCTCTCTGGCCTGGAGACTGTAGCAAAGGTAAGAACAGAATCTGAGGGTCCTGAAGGGCACCTACTCCTTCCTTCATGCTGCATAGACTAGGGCCAAGCCTCTAGGCTGCAAGTTCTCTGCAAGCCTCTGGGCTGAGTCAAGGGTGAGTGAAGGATATGGAGGAGAGAGGGGAGCAGAAGACTTGGTGACAAGAGCAAGAGCACCCTTGACAGGCCAGCTGGACCCCAGGGGAAGCTGAGGAACGAACTCTATCTGCACTCATGACCTGCCCTCCAGCCATGAATAAAAGGCTGCTTGGGGCTGGGGAGATGGCTCAGCTAAGAGCACTGGCTCCTCTTGCAAAGAACTTGGGTTCAGTTCTCAGCACCAACATGGCAACTCTCAACTGTAACTCCAGTAACAGGTGATCAGGCTCCCTCTTCTGGCCTGTTTGGGCAAGAGGCACATATATGGTGTATTAGACAGAGATGTAGAGAAAATACCCATTACACAGAAAAATAAATGAATAGTATCATTTTGTTTGTTTGTTTAATTGGTTGGTTTTTCTTTTTTCTTTTTTCTTTTTTCTTTTTCCCTCAAGACAGGATTTCTCTGTGTAGCCCTGGCTGTCCTGGAACTCACTCTGTAGACCAGGCTGGCCTCGAACTCAGAAAGCCGCTTGCCTTTGCCTCCCAAGTGTTGGGATTAAAGGCATGCGCCACCACTGCCCTGCTGCCTGCTTTTCTTAAGTGCTGGAATTAAAGACATGCACCACCACTACCCTGCTAAAAATAAATGATATCTTGAAGAAGAAGTAGAGGAGGAAGAGGAAGAGGAGGAAGAAGAAGAGGAGGAGGAGGAAGAAGAGGAGGAGGAAGAAGAGGAGGGAGAGGAAGAGGAGGAAGAAGAAGAGGAGGAGGAGGAGGAAGAAGAGGAGGAGGAAGAGCAAGAGCCTGGTTTAACATGTAGTTTGCTTCAGGATTTCCCAGCCTTGCAGAGAGAAGAAGCAGGCTGGGGTACTAAGGGACACTCCCCATCTCCTACCTCTCACCCCATTCCACAGAAGAAGGCCTGGGCTTCAGTGCCCCCCCCTCTTTTTTTTGTTCTTGTTTTTGTTTTTGTTTTTGTTTTTGTTTTTGTTTTTCGAGATAAGATTTCTCTGTGTAGTCCTGGCTGTTTTGGAACTCACTCTGTAGACCAGGCTGGCCTCGAACTCAGAAATCCGCCTGCCTCTGCCTCCCAAGTGCTGGGATTAAAGGCGTGTGCCACCACTGCCCGGCTTCAGTGTCCCTTTTGCAAGACATAAACATTTGGTTCAGCTGGGCAGTGGTGGTGCACACCTTTAATCCCAGCATTTGGGAGGCAGAGACAGGCGGATTTCTGAGTTCGAGGCCAGCCTGCTCTACAGAGTGAGTTCCAAGACAGCTAGGGCTACACAGAGAAACCCTGTCTCAAACAAAACAAAACAAAACAAAAGATTGGGTTCAAAATGGTTTTCTAGCATTTTTGGACAAGCAAAGCAGCCCTTCAGAGTGAGTGTGTTAGTAAGCACAGCACTTAGGGACTGCAAGGGTCACTCTGATGCAGGCAGTGAGGGCCAGGCAGGTAGGTCCCAGGGGACCTTTAGGAGTCCAGTGATCCTACCAGTATGAGGACTGACTCCTTGTCCAGCCCCTTCCAGCACTGGGATTCTTTCTCACCATCTCTACACTCAACCCCGTTGTGCTGACAGTCCCCTTCTGAGGCTGGGGAGTTGAGGGAGGACTGCCTGGCAGAGGCCAGACTACTCCACCGCAGCATTCCAGGCTGAGAATCAGCAGCGTCTTCTGCCTCTCCTTAGGCCAGTTCTAGGACCTCCACGGAGTCCAGATGAAGACTAGAGGCAAAAAACAAAAAACAAAAAAGGCTTGTTTTTGTAATGAGGAAGCATCTTGCAGTCCGCAGAACCATTAGCCCCAAGTTGGGGAGGGCACCGTGTGGCGGGGGAGTGCATAGGGAGCGACCCTGCCATTCCAGCTGGAGTGAGGAGGAGATCTCAGCTCCTACATAGGCAGGGTCGGAGTGAGGGGATAATGTAGCAGACTCTGGAACCTGGGTGCTCTCTCCCCAACTCCCAAGATCTGTCTCCAGCCCTACCTTCCTGGAGGCTGAACTGGGCAGGGGCCCCAGGGCCTTCTCTGCTACTCCCGAGCACTGGGTTGACCCACAGGCCTTTGACCATGCACAGCCTTTGGCCTTGAGGCAGGGCAGGCTGACCTCTGGATGCTCCCAGGGGATTCTCTCATCAAGCCTAGTGAGGACCCCGGCTGGACCACTTGCCTTCCCCTCCCAAACCCAGGCCCCCAATCCTGTCCTCAAGAACTTTACCCACAGGGATACTCGTGATTGATCACCTACACACCACCAGAATCCCACACCCGACGAGGTAGCTGGCTGATTCAAACCCCTACTGTGGTCCAGATGGGGTCAGGCCACATACAGGAGACAGGCTTCCCAGCAACCACGCAACCCAGAACACATGTCCAAGGAGCTCTGCACACCCATCTACCACAGTCCCAGGAGGCCATCAGAGAGGAGGAGGCTGGGAAGGGGATTTTTATGCATGTTTATATTTAATGAACCATATGCAAATGAGATGGGGATGGCCACAAAGGAGCCAGCCCCCAGAGACTCTTGAGGGGAAGGCACAAAGGCTCGGCCTCATCCTTTCAAGCTGCTGAGCTGCCATGGAGTCCAGAACAGGACTGTGGATTGAGGGAGCCTGAGAGGGAAGGAACACTGAAGCCATGAGGAGGGCTGTCTAGGCATGCCAGGGAGCCCAGAGCAGGAATAGCCAGCAACAAGCTCCAGGGGTCCCTGCTGCTTGGTGGGGGGGGAGCTTCTTCTGGGAGAGAGGGAGCCACTGTCCCAATTGATGGAGTGCCAGAGGGGAGGGGCTGCAGCCTGGACAGATGGTGTACCGCCTTCCTGCACTTAAAGCAAAGTGGATTTTAATGAAATCTCAGTCCCGGCGCTGAAGCTGGGAACTCACACGGGAGGGGCTCTTCCCCCAGATTTGCAGTGTGGGCCTGAGCTAGGGTGGGAACGGGGTGGGAAGAACACTTAACCAGCTGGGGGTACAAGGGGGCAACCATGGCCCCCTCTGCAGATCAGAGTTTAAGTGTGAGTCTGATCCCCCCCCCAGGTGGGGAGGGGGGCCTTGAATATTTATGACACATTGAAATGTAGATTGGAAGGTTTGACAGTCTTCTGAGAGGGCCTGTCACCTTGCATGGATACACTACCCTCTTGGGGCGCTTGTGGAAACTGCAGAAGAGCTTCGTGTAGGGGGAGAGGACAAGGAAGGAAGGAAAAGAAAAAAAGCCACTAGACCCTGGCAAGGAAGAGTCTGGCAAAGCTACTATTGGCAATGACACTACTAGTTAACGGTGAATGAGCCAGCTCCCTCTCTGGGCCTCAGTTTCCACTTCTATAGACTGTGGTTCGTACTGTTTAGGTCACTGCAGATAAAATATACTAGCCAACGTGGGGGAAGTGCCTGTCTCTAGGTGGCCTCCGTGAGTGAGGCCTGAGAGACCCTTCCCTCCTATGGAAACTCCACAGCCTGCACATATCCTGTTAGAACTTCATCTTCCTGGAGTTGGTCTGCTAGGCATGTCCACGCCATAACCAAGGGAAGCCCTGAATTCAGTCTAGTACAATGTTGTAAACGTATTTAAAACATTATGGGTTTTTGTTTTGGTTTGGGGTTTTTGTTTGTTTGTTTGTTTTGGAGTTTTTTGGCCTTTGGTAACTCCTATGGATCTCACTTATGAGCTTTGTAGATGACCTCGTCTTATCTCAGTGTCTCCTTCCCAGGTATCTTAGAGATTACGTCGCTTCAGGTTGGAATGTGCCTCCCCATGATGGGGAGGGCTGAAGGAAGGGCTGCTGTGTCCCCTAAGCTACTGCCCTGCTCCTCAGAGGGTGACCCCTCAGCTCTCTCCCTCTGCACCTTATCCATCTCCCCTCTTCTGTCTCCCCAGCTATGTCCGACTTCCACGTGCACCCCCAGGCCGTCGTGGGTGAGGAGGGTGGCGTGGCCCGCTTCCAGTGCCAAATCCATGGGCTTCCCAATCCCCTGATCACATGGGAGAAGAACAGAGTCCCCATTGACACAGACGACAAGAGGTGAGCCTCTTGTGGGAAGGACAGGGGCTAACTGGGAAACTGACTCGGGATAGAGCCTACGGCAACCTTGTGTGTACCACCAGCGTCTACAGGCTGGGACAGTGCCACTTGTGTAAGCTGCAGTCAGAATTGTGGGTCCGAGTGGCTTACTAGGCCCAGATTCTGGGCTCATGAGAGTGTATGAGAGTATTTCGTGTGTTGTTATCAAGACTGGGAGGGTATGTCCACCTGGGAGGGTCCCAGTAAGCATCTGTGATCACAGCAGTAAGGTTGGGTTAGCGCCCGTGTCTCCGTTTATGTTCCCATGGCTTGAGGTTGCAACGGCTGTGCTGGTAGTCAACTCTGCTCTCCCCTAACAGGTACACATTACTGCCCAAGGGGGTTCTGCAGATAACAGGACTTCGGCCTGAGGATAGCGGCATCTTCCACTGTGTAGCCTCAAACATTGCTAGTGTGCGGGTCAGCCACGGGGCCAGGCTCACGGTGTCAGGTGAGCTCCTTTGGCCTGCCGGGTTCTCTCAGCCACCCCAGTTGGTCTACTCCCAGACAGATCCAGTCCCCCAGTGTAACCAAGTGTATACAGACGCCCTCCGAGCATAATAAGCCCACAAGCGGAAGGAAGGCGAAGGAAGGCGACTGAGGCTGGTCTCCAGCCCTGTCTTTCTGGGGAGCACGTCTTCCTTGAGCTCTCCCAATGCTAGAGGCCTGGCTGGGAGAGGAAGGATGTTCCCCCAACATCTCCTTGTCTTCAGAATTTGGTTGGGGGTTGGTGTGTACCCTGAGTCGTGCGTGGGCGGGAGTGAGGGAGTCAAAAAGCTTCCAACCGAAATAAGGAAATGCGGTTTTCTCCTCCCAGGCTCGGGCTCTGGGACCTACAAGGAGCCCACCATCCTTGTAGGGCCTGAGAACCTCACCCTGACAGTGCACCAGACTGCGGTGCTGGAGTGTGTCGCCACGGGCAACCCGCGCCCCATTGTGTCCTGGAGCCGCCTGGGTGAGCCTTATCCATAGTCTCTGCTCTCTGGCCAGCCTACCCCCCTGGGAGGACTGGTCTCACGGTCTCATCACCCAGCTCTGGGGGGCTTTACATTGTATTTGTTTTCTGCAAGGGTCAATCCGATCCCCTCCCTGTGGCCTGGGGAGGGGTTGAGTTTCTCTGGAGGTCAGCCTGCTGCTACATTCTCTCTCTCCCTGCGGGGCTGGCTTAGTTCCCTGGGTTACCGAGTACAGGCAGTCCTGTCTCTCTAGCCCCTAGAACTCTCTGCAGCACCCAGTGCCTCCCGCCCCACCCTCTGTGTCTGGCCACACCCCCGCTATGCAATCCTCAGCCTTCAGAATCTCAGCAAGCATCCCACCCTGGCTCCGCCCCGCCCCGCCCCGCCCCGCCCCGTCCCCCCTCCCCTCCCGCCGCGCTTGCCTGCTCCCAAGTCGGCCCAGCCAGAATCCCCAGGCAGCTGAAGAAAGCACTGAAAGGGTGCAGATGGGCCACTAGTCTGAACCGAAAGGTCACTGGGGGAAGGAGCCTCTAGAGGGGGTGGGGTGGGGTCACATTCACAGGGAGACTGTGCCGCACTCGCAGCTGAGTGCTACGGGAAGGAGGGGCCGTGTGGGATAATGGAGTAGATTTCACCACTTCAGGGCCTGAATGGGGAGCTGTCTCCTTGTGTTCTGGCTGTGCTAATCTGATCCCTGGGGTGGGGGGAGGGCCTGGGTCCCAGGGAGAGGCTGGAAAGAGCAGGCTACCATCAGGAGCCACTAGGCACTTCAGGGGCCATCTGCTTCCCAAAGTATGGCCTAGCAGAAGAGAAAGAGAAAGAATGGCTCAGGGGCCTAAGACGGGTGGGGAACAAAGTTAACCAAGGCCCTTTACTGAGGAACTTCCCAGAGCCTTTCTATTCCTGGGCATGTGCCTTAGTGTGCTGGATAGAACAGATATTCAACCGCAGAACTTAACCACAACGGCTGACCAAATTCAAATCCTCTATGGAATTAAAGGAGTAGTTCTTAGCCTTCCTGATGTTGAGACACTGTAATACAGTTCCTCATGTTGTGGTGACCCCCAATTATAAAATTATTTCATTGCTACTTCAAAACCGTAATTTTGCTACTGTTAGGAATCGTAATGTAAATATCCGTGCTTTCTAGTGGTCTTAGGTGACCCCTGGGAAGAGGTTGTTAGACCCCCAAAGGGCTCACACCCCACAGGCTGAAAATGACTGGGCTCTAAGGTCTGTAATCTTAGCACCTAGGAAGTCTAAAACAGAACGATCTCACCCCAGGCTATGCAGTGAGCCGCTGTCTAAAAAGAAAGCAAACAGCAGCCAAACCAGCTAGCAAATCATGCTAGAATCAGAGCGCTGGCCCCTGCTGCTGGGCTCCAAGGGCTCCAAGTTTCCCTGCCATTTTTGGAGATCTAAGGAGGGGTGGTGTCAAAACCATAAGTCGGGGCTTTCTGAAAGACTGATAGAGGGGTGAGCCTTCTGGAATATTCTTATCCTTCCTATCTTCCTGACACAGCTCATTCCCCTCCACTTCCTTTGCAGACGGCCGCCCCATTGGGGTGGAGGGCATCCAGGTGCTGGGCACGGGAAACCTCATCATCTCAGATGTGACTGTCCAGCACTCAGGCATCTATGTCTGTGCAGCCAACAGGCCTGGCACCCGGGTGAGGAGGACAGCCCAGGGTCGGCTGGTGGTACAAGGTAGGGAGCAGCCAAACCCTTGCTGTGCCTCTTCAGCGTCTCTGCTCTCTGTGCCAGAGACCAGTTCCTTCTCTCACTCCAGCCCTAGCCTCAACCTAGTCCTGCCCCTCACCTCTCATAAATCTGTGGCCAGGTCAAAGACAGCAAGCAGGACTCCCCCCAGAATATGAATATTAGTACCAGAGGGTTGTGGAGTTCTCAGGCTTGCCGCCCATGATCTCAGCGGGT
>JADRCD010216566.1:2335-82725 GCA_019843815.1 Montemys delectorum
GAGGAGGAGGAGGAGGAGGAGGAGGAGGAGGAGGAGGAGGAGGAGGAGGAGGAGGAGAAGCAGCAGCAACTACCTCTCTCCTACAGGGATCCTTTATTTGGGGAGAAGAACATAAAATACTTTTCAAAACTATTGAATAGTTGCCATTGTATTAAATGAATAGTCGCCATTGTATTAAATGAATAGTCGCTATTGTATTAAATGAATAGTCGCTATTGTATTGAATGAATAGTCACTATTGTATTAAATGAATAGTCACTATTGTATTAAATGAATAGTCGCTATTGTATTAAATGAATAGTCGCTATTGTATTAAATGGTGAAGCTGACACAGAATTGTCTGGAATTACAAACTTTCACAAAAATTAGAGCCTTTGATTTTTATGTGTTCAATAATACAACCTTGAACTCCCCTCGCTGTGCCCTCATTCTGTAACATAGGCTGGCACTCTTCCTCAGGAACGTTGGTCTGTTGCCACTGCTCAGACAGCGGTGTCCTGGAGCTGGCTAACACAGAGCCGACTAGGTTGACCTTTTCCCAACTCTTTATTCAGTGACATTATATTGGAACTTGAAGCTTACCACAGCAGCATTGTGTAGACCAGGACAATTGACAATTGCTACAAATCATGGCTTTTCTACCCGCAGGACAGTGGTTAGCTAGCACAGCACTAGATATAGGAACCAACAATTATGAGTAAAATGATATAAGGCAAGGTTTATGGTTTTAAAAAAATTAGTTTCTTAGATCAATATTATAGAATTAAGCCAGGCAGTGGTGGCGCACGCCTTTAATCCCAGCACTTGGGAGGCAGAGGCAGGCAGATTTCTGAGTTCGAGGCCAGCCTGGTCTACAGAGCGAGTTCCAGGACAGCCAGGGCTACACAGAGAAACCCTGTCTCGAAAAACCAAAAGAAAAAAGAAAAAAATTATAGAATTAAGATATAGTCAACCAGTACCTATTCATTAGCATCTTCCTCCTTAGTCCTACCGCTGCCTGATATGAATTTCCTTCTGTCCTGAAAAGGTCTTTCTAACTCTCAGAGCAACCCCACTTAAAGTCAACAGCCATGCTCTGCTTTCTTGCTAACTCTGCACCTAAGTGAAGAGATGAACCAACCACCAGAAGAAAGTGTTCAATAGCATCAGGGAAGAAATGTAAATCTGACATTCATGTATTCACTGCCTGGCCAAATTAGCTTCCACAGTCCCCTCCTTCGGCCCCGTATCCCCCATGTTCTCTGACAGCCACCTCTCTCTGTCCTTGGTGGTGACACTGCTCTTCAGAGTTGTACATTTTCCTCCAGCTCCTGGTTTTGGTGATCCAGCACAGCAGGCAACGGTGTATACAAAAGAACTCTTGGTTCCTGTCCATATTCTGGATCCTCTCACTATTATGTGGCATATTCCAGTTTCAGACTCTGATACGAGCACTCCTGCGGGTAAGGAGGAAAGGGAGATTCCTACCTAAAAGATGCTTGTTCTAGACCCTGTGGCAGCCAGCAGAGGTCGGAGGGCATGGCCTCAGGCACTCTGAGTTTGGGGATAGCGTCATCCCAAAGGGTTGAGTGATGATAGCCTTTAGTCGTAAGCCCGATTGTGATAAAAGACTCCATTTCATTTGTTTGTTTGTTTGTTTGTTTGTCTGTTTGCCTCAAACCCACAGGACAGCCAATCCAACATGGCCTATTCCTGCCTGTTCTTCGTCTCCTATGGTTTCCAGATTGTCATTTTGATTCTTTCAGTCTTTTCAGAAGCAAGTGACTCAGCACATGTGAGACTCTATATACATTCATTTCTTATATTATTTAACTGGAGGATGCACGAGCATAAGTAACTTGGAGATGTCTGGATTTCACAGAGGTCTCCTGAGCCCACGATAAGGTATAGATTGAGTATCACTGACCCAAAACTCTAACATCCCAAATTTCCCAAATTTGGAAACTTTCAAAAAGACTGTACAATATTAATATTGCAAATTGGAAAAACTTCAAAATCAGAAACATTTTTGGTCCCAAATTATAGATAAGGGATACTCCATCTGTAGTATAGAATGTTTTACATATAAACAGCAGAATGCTAAGTAGATAGGAGTACTCACTTCCACCTTCACATGTAAATGTGCTGTACAGGCTGCTAACTCGCAAATCTATGCCAGAATATCTGATGTTAGCACCTCTGGGTAAGCACACTGACCATCCAGGGTGAATGACAGCTGGTTTCCAAAGCCAGGTCTAGGAAGTCGGTGTCTAGTTTCAGAGCCCTAGAGAATTCTTATTTCCCACTGACTCACTTTTTTGGTGATTTTATTTTTCAGACCCCATCAGAAACGGCCTCATTTCTGAGCAGCATTACGTTTAGTTGGTATGACAGGTAAGACGTGCCTGGGTTGTGGGTTTTCTATATCGTTATATGCTCACGTCTTTGAAAGTGTGAAAACAAAAAAAACCCTCAATTTTAAAAAATGCCTCCTGTGGCCTCTATTTCCCTTCCATTTAGAGTCTGAGAGTGAAAATGTCTAATAGGTCAGTTCAATTCAGCCCCTTGGTTGGACTGATTAGAATGAGGAGGGGAAAGTAGAAGGTAATCATTTCTCACAGCCTGAATGTTCCATGGGAGAAGCAGGAGGAGGGACGGCAAGACAGGAAAGAGGGCACATGGAGGCAGGCAGTGTGGAACAGGGAGAGGGAAAGGGAGACACACAGCCTGAGCTACCAGAGGGTCTACAACAGGTATCTTTGTAGTTTGTGGACCCTCTGACAGGCTGGTGAGGTCCATGAGGGTTTTAGATATATTGGACACAGACTATAAACATAGTCAGAATATCTAAAGGGTAAGTGTGTGGGGCTGGAGAGGCAGCGCAACAGCTAGGCTCTTGCTCTTCTTTCAGAGGATCTGAATTCAGTTCCCAGCATTCACATCGAGTGGCTCGCTCCCTTCCTGTAACTCCAGCTCCCGTGGGATCTCAGGCCTCCACTCTACACAGGCACCTGCACACATGCGCAATACTTTCATACTACTACCCACACATACATAATTTAAAGTTTAAAAAAATAGCAAATTTGTGATATAGCAATGCACATACTTTGAAATCAATTCATTAAATTTAAATATCTAACGACAAAGATATCTTAAATATCTATCTTCTAAGGACCATAATTTGGAAGCAGCAGTTAGTGTAAGTTAGCTGTGAAAACATCTATGGTCTCTCCTGGTAACAAAGACACCATGTTATGTTCATATTAGGAGAAAAGGCTGGATCTCAGTTATGAATTGTTATAAATAAAGATGCAGCTAGTATTCTATCTATGTTCTCCAGTCCCGAATTGGATTGACCCAATCTAGAGACATTGTGTGAAGTCGGTGGTGAGATCACATCATTTCCTAAGGACATCATGGAGTTCCCTCAAGGACAAGCCAGAGTGTAGAGAGGTGGTTGATACTTAAAGGAGATGGAGCAAGAGCAGGAGGGAGTGATGCCTTTGCCTTTTGATTCAGTAGAGTCTCTCCCCATCTCTTCTCCATGTTGTCTTCTGGCACATTCTGTTGTCTCTGTGTTCTCCCCCATATTTCTGTCCAGTAAGGGCCAGGAGAAGTCCAAAACTTCATCCCTCTGTCTCAGATCTGGACGATAGGTTCTGATAGAAGCAGACTGACATAGCACAGAGGGGCTCAGCCTGTGGACCATTCTTGTTCCAGCACTGTCCTTAAAGGTTACAAGCATCCATTAACACTAGAAGATATCTGGGATGTTGATGAAAAGCTTAAAACCAAGTCAGTCACCAGCAAGTTTGAGAAGATCATGACAAAGGACCTGCAGAAAGCCAAGCAGGCTTTTCAGAGGCGGCTGAGGAAGTCCCAGCAGAACCCCGAGGCCACGCTACATGGATTGAGCAAGAAGCAGAGTCAGAGCCAAGATGTTCTCGTCCTGGTAACTTTAACACAAGTGTCTGTGTGAATGCACTGTATGTGTCAGGCAAGAAGCAGTGTTGTTTCTGACTTTTTTGCACATTTTCATACTATTCTATATGCTTTGCACCGTACTTTACATTAATGGTATACACAGTTCTAATAATACCTGAGTGGTGGATGCATGTGTGTATAATATACTATTGTGTCTCCTATTGAATTTATTTGAAATTTTTCATGGTGTAAAAGTAGTAGTAGTAGTAGTAGTAGTAGTAACAATAATAATAATAATAATAATAATAATAATAATAATAATAGTAATAGTAAATAGTAATAGCATCAGTAGGCTAGGGAGATGGCTCAGTGGGCAAAAGCACTTACCACATGAATCTGGTGACCTGAGTTTGAGTACCTAGTTAAAAGCTAGACATAGTAGTCCAAGTATCTATAATTCTAGTGTAACTACAGGAAAGGGAAATGGAGACAGGACAATATGCAGAAGCTCTTAGGCCAGTAAGGCAGACTGATAGAGCAGAGAAGAGACCTATCTCAGACAAGGTAAGAAGGCCAAAGCTAACACATGAAGGTTGGCCTGACATCTGTGTGCACACTTTGGCATACCTGTAACCTTCACTCCTACACACAAACATTCTCTCTTTCTTCACACATGCATGTGTGCACACACGTGTGTGCATGCACGGGCACATGCACACACTCATTTCTAGAAACTGCATTGTAATGGAAGTTAACATTAGTAGCTAATGCATTAATTCACTTACTCAGACATATTCACTGAGCACAGATATGTGTCTATTCTGGGTAACGAGTACAACGAACAGGAAGCTCATCTATAGAAAACAAGGAAAAAAGGAACAAGCCAATGCATATGCTGAGGGTGATAAATACTATTGAGAAAACAAAAGAAGCACGTCACAGTGATTCCTCAGGGAGCGCAGGCAGGAGGATCATGAGTTTGAGAACAGCCTGGGAAACACAGTGAGACCCACAGCGAGAGGGGGAGAAGGAAACAGCTGGGATGGGCAGAGGAGAGAAGGGAGGGCAAGAGAGAGCCTGCTTCACAGGCTGATGACCCGGGGTTTGATTCCCATACCACAGACACAGAGGAAGAGGAAGAGGATGGTGTGGGTGAGGAAGAGGAAAGGGGAGCTGTATCATCGCAGAGCCCTGGAAGCTAGAAATCTAAAGTCAGGTTATCGGCAGGATCATTTCCCCCTGAAACATTGAGGAAAGAATGAGCTCTGCCTTTCCTGCTTCTGCTCTATGCCAGAAACCTTAGGCATCCCTTGGCTTGTAGGTGCCTAGCCCATTCTGTGCCTCAGTTGTCACAAAGCTACCTCATCCCTATCCAAGGACACCATCTCTTCCAAGGACACCAGTCATAGTCCAACTATCTAAAAGACCAGGACAACTGGTCTTTTAGATAGTTGGACTATCTAAAAGACCAGTTCGCTTTCAAAAAGGGGCACACTCTTAAGATACCCAAAGTTAGGACTTTGTATTAGTCAGGGATGTCTATAGTAACAAAACTTATAGAATAAATCTCCCTATCTATATAAATATATAGAAGGGAGATTTATTAGACTGATTTACAAGCTGAAGTCCAGGTAGTCCAAAATGGCCGCCTATGTATGGAAGTCCCAAGAATGCAGTAACTGTTCAGTCCACAGGGAAGGAGTGGACTTGCCACTGAGGGTGAAAAGAAGCAGGCAAAGAGAGAGACCTTCCCTCTTCCATCTCCTTTATCCAGGTTTCCGCAGAAAGTGTGGCCAAGATTAGAAGTAGGTCTTCCTACTTCAAAAGATCTGGATTCAAGGTGTCTTTTCACCTCAAAGATATAGATTAGAAGTGGATCTTCCCACTTCTGATGATCCAAGTAAGAAAAAAATAATATCCCTCACAGTGTGCCCAGACAGTTCTGGGTTTTAGTTAATTCTAGATGTAGTCAAGTTGACAACCAAGAACGGCCACCACAAGCCAGGTATAGAGGCACGTGCCCTTAATGCCAGCACTCAGGAGCTCGAGGCTAGCCAGGTCTGCAAAGCAAGTTCCAGCACAGGCAGGGCTGTTACTTACACGGAGAAACCCTGCCTTGAAAAGCCAAGCAAGCAAAGAGAAAAGAATAGCCACCACAGACTCCACTAGACCTTTGTTGAAGAATAAAATTCAAACCACATCTTGCTCCAATAACCACACAAAGGAGCAACAGGAAACTCTCCTGAGCACCCAAGATATAGGTCAGCAGGCTCCTGCGCTGTCAGAGTGCACGGGACGCCCCCTCCGAGTCCTTGTGTTTATGTGGTCTTCCCTCCAGCACCCCCATACTTAACACAGGACCTCGTTCTCCATTACTTGTTGTGAGGGAGTCACCAGAGAAGACTGGCCTCAAAGTCACAATCCCCCTTAGCCCCCTGAGAACCAAAATTCCAGTTGTCTGTCCATGCATGTCTTTCCGATGTCTTCTCTCTAGTTTGGTTGTCTGCTTTCCCAGCCCGAAAGAGATTCCAAGTTGGAAGCAGGGGAGAGAAGCAGGAGGGTGGGCAGGAGACGAAGAGACAGCTAGACAAAGAGAATAACCGGCTCTTAGGCCCTGCTGAAGGCTGGAGCCATTCTGAGCACACAGTCCTAACCAGTCTTGTAATGCACAGTTCTGTCGACATAGTTGTTTTGGGGTTTTGTACCTAGGAAGAAGCTAAAAAGAAGAAAAAGAAGTCTGAGACCTCCAAAGACTTTCCCAAATCCTGGTTGGTCAAGTCGTTGTTCAAAACCTTCTATATGGTGATCCTGAAATCGTTTATACTGAAAATAGTACATGATGTTCTTATGTTTCTGAATCCTCAGCTGCTGAAGTGAGTACCCAGGACTGGCTACGCTCTTAGGACTTCCCTTGCTGCCCTTCCCTTCCCTTTGTATATGTAGGCCAGAGTGTACATTGAGTTCCTAGTTTTGAAAAACACTCAAGACTTCTCTTCCCCTTCCCAGCTTTGAGCAGAGGAAAAGCACAGGTCGGTTTTCCTGATCTAAGATAGTGTTTTAGCTTCTCTTTTCTGTGCCTTTCTCCTAAGAGGAGGCCATGCACTCATTCGACTTCTTTCTTGTTAAAATGAGCTAGTGTGGCCTGAGCCACATCTGAGAGGTGGGTGGCATGCTTCAGGAGAGAGCAACTAATTTCATCTCTTCCGAGCCAGCACCTTTCTTAGTGTGTAGGGTGCTCATGACAAGGCTTTGCAGTCTGCCCCTGTATGGAGTGAGCAACCTACTGGAGAGTCATATGGGTATGAGTTTGCACTGTCTGATAATGAATTGACTAATGCCATTCCCTATGACAGAGCTGAAACATCACAGTGGGGTGTGTGTGTGTGTGTGTGTGTGTGTGTGTGTATGTGTGTGTGTAAACTTCTCTAAAGATACTTTTTTTTTCTTTTTTGCTGTCTCTCTATGTAACCCAGGCTAGCTGACATTAAACTCTTGGCTCTCCTCCCTTAGCCCCTGAATACTGGGATTACATGTCTTTTTTTTTTTTTTTAAGATTTACTTATTTATTTTATGTGTATGAGTACACTGTAGCTGTACAGATGGCTGTGAGCCATCATGTGGCTGCTGGGAATTGAACTCAGGACCTCTGTTCGCTCTTGCCCCACTCGCTCCGGTGTAATACTCTGTAGCTGTCTTCAGACAGCACCAGAAGAGGGCGTCAGATCTCATCACGGATGGTTGTGAGCCACCATGTGGTTGCTGGGATCCGAACTCAGGACCTTCAGAAGAGCAGTCAGTGCTCTTACCCGCTGAGCCATCTCACCAGCCTGGATTAAGTGTCTTAGGGTTATTATTACATTGACAAAACATCATGATCAAAAGCAAGTTGGGGAGGAAAGGGTTTATTTGGCTTGTGCTTCCACATTGTAGTCCATCTTTGAAAGAGGTCAAAGCAGGGACTCAAACAGGGCAGGGCCTTGGGGCAGATGCTGATGCAGAGGCCCTGGTGGGTATCGCTTATTGACTTGCTCCTCATGGCTCTTTCAGCCTGCTTTCCTACAGTACCCAGGGCCACCAGTCAAGGAATGGCTCCCATCACAATTGGCCGGGCCCTCCCCCATGAATCACTAATTAAGAAAAATTCCATATAGTCTTGCCTACAGCCTGATCTTAGGTAGGCAGTTTCTTAATTGAGGTTTCCTCTTCTGGGCTGACTTTAGCCAGAGACAATTCTGGTTGTTTTGTCACCAATAGAGCAAGAGTGAGACTCTGGCTGTGCAGAGGAGGAGGAGGAGGAAGAGGAGCCCCTGGGGACCTACTGAGTATTACTTAATCTGCTTTCGTTCCTGCAGATTTCTCATTGGCTATGTGAAAGACCCTAATGGATACCCGTGGGTTGGGTACATCTGTGCAGTCCTGATGTTTGCTGTGACTCTCATCCAATCGTTCTGCCTTCAGAGTTATTTTCAGTTTTGTTTTATGTTGGGAATGAGTGTACGAACAACCATCATAGCTTCTGTATATAAGAAGGTAAGTGGTCAAAACAAAAATAAAACCATAAAACACTTAGTAAGCATAAACAGTCATTCCAAGATTGAGGAAAACTTGATTAATTTTGATTAGTTATAAAGTTTCCCTAAGTGCATCTTTGAAATCCAAACATGAGCCGGGCGGTGGTGGCGCACGCCTTTAATCCCAGCACTTGGGAGGCAGAGGCCGGCAGATTTCTGAGTTCAAGGCCAGCCTGGTCTACAGAGTGAGTTCCAGGGCAGCCAGGGATACACAGAGAAACCCGTCTCAAAAACAAAACAAAACAAACAAACAAACAAACAAACAAAAGAAATCCAAACATGAAAGGTGTTCTTGATACTGAGCATCCCTCCTAGGGAGTAGCTACCCAGGCTCTGCTGTTCAGCCCTGTAGGCTTAGACGCTTGCTCTCTTTGCCTCTCCTGACAAAATCAGAGCCTCAGAAAATAAGATAAAGTCAGAAAACAGGTGCTGGGTTTTTTTTTCCCTATCTTTAGCAGTTACCAAACCCTTCCCTTCTTATTTACTTACTTACTTACTTATTTTAACTATATTCTCTCATTACTGATTTCTGAAGGTTTGGGAGGTGTTCCATTTCCTTGGGATGATTTTGCTCATCTCTCCTCTGATACATAGTGTTTAAAATTACATCTATATATTTATTTTTGTGACTGCATATATGAGTATGTGTGCATGTTAGGTATATGTGTGTATGTGTGTAGGTATATGTGTGTATGTGGGGCTGTGTGTGTGTGTGTCTGTGTGTGTAGATGAGAGGACAACTTGCAAGAGTTGGTTCTCTCCTCCCACGGTGTGGGTTCTGATGATCGAACCTAGGTTATCAAGGTTTTGTGGCAACTGTTTTTACCTGCTAAGCCACCCCTCTCTGGCTCTGATATCAATCAATCAAAGCAACCAGGACAGATCTTCAGGGCAGGCTATCTACTTTTTTTTTTTTTTTTTTTTTTTAATTCTAACTTGTGGCAAGTTGACACTAAAACCAAGCATAATATATAGTACCTCATACTGCAGTTCAGGTTAGCCTGGAGCTTACTATGTAGCCCAGGCTGGCTATAAACTTCCAGCAATATTCCTGCTTCAGCCTTCTGAGTGCTATTACAGGTGTAAACTATTATAGGTAGTTTGTAAGGCCTAGTAAGAAATAGAGCTATGAGTATTAGTCTCCTGATCTTTCTAACATGAAAACAGAAAGCCTATGTCACCAGGTACAGGCATGTGAACTTGCCCGCAAGCACTGGAGAAGGCATATGATTTCAGATGTGTGAACTCCACAGCTTTCTTCTCCATTCTAAAACAAAAAACAAAAAACCTGTGTTCTCCTTGATAATGCCTACATCCTCTTTGTAAGACTGTGGTTGAAAATGAGTTAGCCATATCAAAAGTCTATAAGGGGGTGGTGAGATAGCTCAGTGAGTAAAGATGCCTTCCACCAAGCTGATGACTGTGTGACCCTGCTGTTACACACACACACACACACACACACACACACACACACACACACACACGCACACGCAAGGATCAACAATGCTGTCTTCCTCCTTCTCCCCTTTCATCTCTCATTTCCTCCCATCCTCCTGTATTGGATATTCCATGATACAATAGTGAAATGGGTAAATGAAGGCCTTGTCCTCATGATTTAAATCTGATAAATTATAGAAAAACAAAACAACTATGGCTTATTATAATTAAGGTAAATAAAGAGTTAACTACAGAACATTGTACGGGTACACAAAAGAAGTAACTCTTATAAGTTTGGGAGACTGGTAGTCATTTCAAAAGTTGCATTTAGTGGTCCAGTGTTTGAGAGACCTTGGTGGGGGGGGTCCAGATTAATTGAGACTGCTGGTCCTCCTACAGGATCGCCCTTCTCCTCAGCGTCTTTCAGCCTTCCCTAATTCAACAACAGGGGTCAGCTGCTTCTGTCCATTGGATGGGTGCAAATATCTGCCTCTGACTCTTTCAGCTGCTTGTTGGGTTTTCTGGAGTACAGTCATGCTAGGTCCCTTTTTGTGAGTGCTCCATAGCCTCCCACTTTGGGCCTGTCGCTGGACCTTCTTTTCCTCAAGCTCCTCTCCATTTCTATCCCTGTAACTCTTCAGGCAGGAACAATTATGGGTCAGCATATACCAGCTGATATGAGGCCCCCAACACACATATAGTAGAGGACTTCCAGGTCTGTGTTCATTCAGAGATGATGCACCTAGTGGGGGAGGAGGTGTGGAATGTGGAGCAGTTGGAGGGTAGATGGGGGTGGAAATGGAATATGGAGTGTAAAAAAAGAAAAGAAAAAAGTTGCATTTAAGTTGACACAAAGGATAGACAGGAATTTGGGAAGCAAAGAGATGTGTGGTCGTCACTGGGCAGTGGTGGCTCATGCCTTTAATCCCAGCACTTGGGAGGCAGAGGCAGGCGGATTTCTGAGTTCGAGACTAGCCTGCTCTACAGAGTCAGTTCCAGGACAGCCAGGGCTACATAGAGAAACGCTGTCTCGAAAAAACCAAAAAAAAAAAAAAAAAAAAAAAAAAAAAGAATTGTTTGTCTTTCTTTGAGGCTGGAGAGATGGCTCAGTGGTTAAGAGCACTGACTACTCTTCCAGAGGTCCTGAGTTCTAATCCCAGCAACCACGTTGTGGCACACAACCATTTGTAATGAGATCAGATGCCCTCTTCTGATGTGTCTGAAGAGAGCTGCAGTGCACTTACATATAATCAATAAATCTTTAAAAAAAGTTTCTTATAAAGAGATATGTGGTCGTTGGGATTTAATGAAGGGGAAAATAAGAGGAACCAATGGTCAAAAACGAGATAACGTACTGTGTTAGAGTTTTGACTCAGAAGCCATAGTCCCATGGAGAAGCTACATGTATATGGAACCTAGCTTGTGTTGTATCTTCATTTCCTAAGGTTCTGTTCTCTGGTATCTTTGGTGTTATCTTCTGACCACGATCCTAACCTTTTTCTTCAGGCACTGACCCTATCTAATTTGGCGAGGAGGCAGTACACCGTTGGAGAGACAGTGAACCTGATGTCTGTAGATTCCCAGAAGCTAATGGACGTGACCAACTATATACACTTGGTGTGGTCAAGTGTTTTACAGATTGGTCTGTCCATTTTCTTTCTGTGGGGAGAGATGGGACCTTCCATTTTAGCAGGTGTTGGGCTCATGGTCCTCCTGGTCCCAGTTAATGGAGTGCTGGCTACCAAGATCAGGAAAATTCAGGTAAAGGAATTGTCATCTGTGTGCCTGTGTCTTTTGGACATCGAAACTCTGACTTTTGCTACTAATGCCTAGAGGGAGCCGGGGAAGGGTGAAGCTTATGGAAGACTCTCTGCCGTCCCACAAGTACTCAGTCCTTGGCTTTTCCCTTTCAGCCTCTCACTGGTCGCTCAGTAGAGAATTTTCCCACCTGGTTCTGCTGAGCTTCCTTAGAAATGATTTTTTTTTTTTTAAAAAAAAGAAAAAAATCTTGTTTCTCCATCACATAGCAAGATAACCGTCCCAGAGCTGTCATGGGCAATCTCAGTTTTCCGTTTATGTCTTGACAATCACCCTGCCTCTGTAGCTCTTCCAGAATCACAAATTTTGGAGGTGGGCTCCCTGGAGTATGGGATCTAATCAGTCACTCATTTTGCATTCCTTGAGTAGCAAATACTGTCTTAAGACTACTGTATGTCTTACCAAGGTCACCCCAACAAATCAGACAGGGATCCTACTTGCAAGGACCTTCTGTTCTGCTCCCTGGGGTAGAGAGATAGACAACAAAGAAAAAAACATCAGCTCAGGATGAGTACTACACAGAGAACTAATTGTAACATGATAGTGAGTGGGTAGGGATTGTCAATGAGGAGGTGGAAGGGGTCCTCTGTGAGGTGAGCATCTAAACCCAGGCTCTGAACCACACATCCTGACAAGGAGGGCAGGAGCCTTGCCAACAGCAACAGGCTGAGGAGAGAGTGCAGTCAGGCAAAGGGTAAAGGAGGATTGGGGACAAGCTTGGTGTAGTCAAGGGTCAGCGAGGGGGTAAGGAGAGAGAAGACAGGATGGGAATCAGGAAGAGTTGAAGAGAAATAAACACCCTCACTGGGCACCTCAAGTTCAGATTAAATGGCAGCCATAGTTTCCTCAGGGCCTACCATCAGCAGCAAACCTGAGCCCTGTCTCTCAGAAGTGCATTGGGTTTTGTCTTTCTGTCTCTCGGCAGGTCCAAAATATGAAGAATAAAGACAAACGTTTAAAAGTCATGAACGAGATTCTCAGTGGAATTAAGGTAAGAAGGATAAAAACGGTGACTATTTCTGCCTGGTGAGTGTCACAGGACTCTTGATTCCTTTACCCACAAGTCTCTAGTTTCCTCTTCTGTTGCTTGGAGATACTCTTGAAACTTGATTTCTATTTTTTTGCCCTAAATGATTTGTCTTTACATTTTACTGTAGAAAACTTTAAAAACAAACTTTAATTTATTTGACAATTTTATAAATAACAAATTCTGACTATATTCCCCACCATACACACACAATTCACCCCTCTAACCCCCTTCTGCTCCCTCCCTCTGAACCCTTACTTCTAGCTATGTCCTCCTTAACTCCCTATCTTTAAAAAAAAAACAAAAACAAAAACAAAAACTATATAACCCACTGAGTTTAACTCATATTATTTGCATGTTGCATGTACATGAATATAGAGTTATGGAAATCTATTACTGGCTACATACCTGAAGAAAAATTACTTGCTTTCCCCCAGTAGCCATTCACTACCAATATCTCAGAGTGAGAGCTGTGAGCCCTCCCCTATCCCTGGGGACTGCAGACAGGATCCATCAGCAGATAATAACAGCCACTGTACATTCATGAGTGTAACATCCATGTCTCATATAGAAACCAGTGCTTCACAGCCTCCTCCCCATCACTAGCTCTTCCACTGCTTCCATACCCTTCTATGATGTCCCCTGGGCTGGGCAGACAGGAGGGCAGTGATTTAGAACCACCATTTAGGGCTGAGCACCACTGGCACTCACTTATCCTTAGCATTTTGGTTGGTTGTGAGCATCTACTTTAACCGCCACACCCACCGGTGGGTGCGAATGGAAACACTCATAAGGAGGTTTGGCAAGTCCATCTAGCAAAGCAACAGTAGCGGTCCCCCAAGGCAGTGCATTGAGCTCCACTGACACTGTTTTGTTTCATTTTTTAAGAAAAGAATTGATCTCTCTCCCTCTCTGTCTCTCTCCTTCTCTCTCCCTCTCTCTCCCTCTCTCTCCCTCTCTCCCCCTCTCTCCCTCTCTTTCCCTCTCTCTCCCTCTCTCTCTCTGTCTCTCTCTCCCTCTCTGTCCCTCTCTCTCTCTGTCTCTCTCCCTCTCTCTCCCTCTCTCTCCCTCTCTCCCTCTCTTTCCCTCTCTCTCCCTCTCTCTCTCTGTCTCTCTCTCCCTCTCTCTCCCTCTCTCTCTGTCTCTCTCTCCTTCTCTCTCCCTCTCTCTCCCTCTCTCTCCCTCTCTCCCTCTCTCTCCCTCTCTCTCCCTCTCTCCCTCTCTTTCCTTCTCTTTCCCTCTCTCTCCCTCTCTCTCCCCCTCCCTCCCCCCCTCTCTCTGTGTACTTGTGCATGTGTGTACAGTTGCTCATGAAGCCAAGGGTCCCAAACCCCTTGGAATTGTTCCAGTTTCTTCAAGCTCAGATAATGTCACTTCCTTGATCCACTCTGTCAGTGAAATCTTCCACAGAGCTTCTGTTTCCCTATAAACGATACCCTACAAAAGCCGAATGACTGAGTCACCTTGATTTTGCCCAGAAGTTTCCAACTTTTAACATGTTCTGTGTCTTGGCACATTTATTTGAACAGGCAAGCCAAGACAGTTTGTTTAAAAAAAAATAGGTGAAGTATGTAGGTGAAATGTTTTACATTTAGCGGATTGTCAATAAATTTAAGCTACCTCTCTATTAACCTATTAACAGTTTCATAGTCTAGGTTTCCAGCCCCCAAATTTTTGGTAGCTTATCCTAAAATAAGGGTGGGCCATATGTATGTACCTGGTACCTTTTCAGGGGACAATGTGAATTTTGTTCTTCTCTGCCCCATTAGATCCTGAAATACTTTGCCTGGGAACCTTCATTTAAAGAGCAAGTTCATGGCATTCGGAAGAACGAACTCAAGAACTTGCTGAGGATGGGCCAGCTCCAGACTGTGTTGATTTTCATCTTACAGTTAACTCCAATCCTGGTGAGCAGAGGGAGAATGCGGGCTGAGGTCCTGCTCTGGAAAGGAAAGTCTGTCCCAAACAGAGTTCAAGGTCTATAAGAGTAGAGCCCCAACTTCAGGGGATCTACCCCTCTTTCCTCAAGCTTGTCACCACCCCTGTGACCCCAACTCTAGTTCTACCCTGTGGGTGACTGGCAGCCATGAGTGAGGTTTCAGAACATTCACCAGGAATTCGGTCTCCAAGAATGATTTGCACAGGAGGACTTGTCTTCATGGGGGAAGCGATGTGGATGTGGTGAAAGAGGGAGAAGACCCAAGCTCTGATCTTAGCAATTCAGTCATTGACACTCTCTGTTTGGGAGAGACATTTCTTCCTCTAATGGGATCAAACTTCTCCTTCTCCTTCTCCTTCTCCTTCTCCTTCTCCTCCTCCTCCTTCTCCTTCTCCTTCTCCTTCTCCTTTTTTTTTTTTTGTTTTTTTTTTGTTTTTTTTTTGTTTGTTTTGTTTTGTTTTTCGAGACAGGATTTCTCTGTGTAGCCCAGGCTGTCCTAGAACTCACTCTGTAGACCAGGCTGGCCTCAATCTCAGAAATCTGCCTGCCTCTGCCTCCCAAGTGCTGGGATTAAAGGTGTGTGCCACCACTGCCCGGCTTGGGATCAAACTTCTTATGGGTAATCGGAAGAGATTGGGATAATCCCTAACATTCCTTCAACTCTGATATACGAGCATTCCTGAAATGTTTGCGAAGGTGTTTGGATCATTTCGGCAGTGAGTTTCTTCTGACCCCACTCTTCTTAGGTGTCCGTGATCACGTTTTCTGTTTACGTCCTGGTGGATAGCAATAATGTTTTGAATGCGGAGAAGGCGTTCACCTCCATCACCCTCTTCAATATCCTGCGCTTTCCTCTATCCATGTTTCCCATGGTGATCTCTTCAATCCTCCAGGTGCGTAGGAATGGCCTGCTAACTGATTAATGCCTTACAGTGCAGATTACTAGCTTATGTATCTCATGTCTAGCATCTGCTGGTGAGTGTTAAAAGTTTCTGGAGCCATGGTTGGAGCTCAGTAAAATCCTAAACTCTCTGAGCCCCAGTTTATTTGTCTCTCTGGTTAAAATTCGGATCATCATACTTCACAGGAGACGATCTTACAGAGACATTCAATGAGACTATTATGATTTGCACCTGCCACCTGCTTAGAGCCACTTTCCTAGGTTTTTCGCTTGTTCTAAAGCAAAGGAGATATTGACAAAGCATTAAGTAAATACGGCGCAAGAAGAGAAAATGCTCTGACTTTGAATGGACCTATGCGGTAATAAGTTTGAGAGCCTCAAGTCAACTTAGTAAAGCTTGCGTGAGCCCGAGGCACTGTCTTGTGTTCTGAAAACTTACTATAGGCACTAAGTACATAGTTACCAGGAACTAGACAAGAGGAAGTTGGAAGTGCAGATGGGGGACTGATGACAAGACCAGAACGTTGGGCTGACAGCTGGCCTGCATTCATTTGAGAGTTGGCCATAAGGACTGAGGTCAGAGAGAGGCCTTCCTGTCTTAGAGGCGGAAGCAGCACTCATTTTTTAGATATAGTTTATTGTATACACAACAAAAGTCAGATCAGGAAAAGTGCTCACACCTTCACATAATGTGACACTAAACCAGAAAGGGTCTGGTGGGATAGTCTGCTTCTCAGGTGCTGGCCCAGGAGGCAGGCGACTAGTTAAGTGTCTATACTTCAAGCAGAGCCTGGATATCTGTGACAAACAATCCTAGAAAGTAGGAAGGACAATGAAAGACAGCCATGCGGTGCTCCTTGAAAGCCTCCCAGCTGTGAGGGTGCTCCTTAAAAAGCTCCCAAGTCCTACTGCCTAGGAGCCTCAGAGTGTTCTGCCAGAACTTAGGCCAGCTAACAGTTAGTCTTTGGCCAGTTCCTCTATAGAGAATGCAGTAGTAGATCACCTACAATACTGTCCGGTTCATCGATGCATAGACTCAATCAAATAAGGGTGAGACTGAGGCCCCGAGACCAGAAGTAGGTAAAAGTTAGGGCTCTGTCACACAAGAAGGTGGTAGACAGCTTCTGGAAATAAGTCCAAAGTTTAGAGAGAAATAGCAACAGAGTTGAATTACCTGAGTCTCTGAAAGCTGATATACTGTCCTTATATACCTCTGTCTGGTGTGGGATGGCTTGCAGGGCTGAGGTACAGTTGAGTCTGTGGTAGTGGTCAGGAGGTTCCAGTTGTACAAAGTTGTGGCTAATGACAAAGTCAAAATCCTCTCTTCCCCTTAGTTTTATTTCCATAGGGGCAACTCTTTATTAAATTATGTTTTTATTTATTCTTTGAATTTTTCATATAACAGCTCTTGAGTCTACTCTTTCCCCTCCCCCAACTCTTTCCAGATCTCCCCCCCCCATCTCCCTACCCACATGTCTTAGTCAGGGTTTCTGTTCCTGCACAAATATCATGACCATGAAGCAAGTTGGGGAGGAAAGGGTTTATTCAGCTTACTTCCACATGGCTGTTGATCACCAGAGGAAGTCAGGACTGGAACTCAAGCAGGGCAGGAAGCAGGAGCTGATGCAGAGGCCATAGAGAGATGTTTCTTGCTGGCTTGTTTTCCCTGGCTTGCTCAGCCTGCTCTCTTATAGAACCCAAGACTTTCAGCCCAGGGATGCACTACCCCTTTGATTACTAATTGAGAAAATGCCCCACAGCTGGATCTCATGGAGGCACTTCCCCAACTGAAGCTCACTTCTCTGTGATAACTCTAGCCTATGTCAAGTTGACACACAAAACGAGCCAGTACAATTGACCCCTTGTCAACTTGACACACAAACACATCACTATTAAGCCTCAACCCTTATGTTCTTATTTATCCCCAAGATCTAAAGTCCCACAGTCTTTACATATTAAAAGTTCAACCAATTTAAAATGTCCAATATCTTTTAAAATTCAAAGTCTTTTAACTGTGGGCTCCACTAAAATACATTCTTCTTTCAAGAGGGAAAAATATCAGGGCACAGTCACAATCAAAAGCAAAACCAATGTCTGGGATCCAACTCAATCTTCTGGGCTCCTCCAAGGGCTTTGGTCACTTCTCCAGCTCTGCCCTTTGTAACACACATCTTGTCTTCTGGGCTCCAGATGCCTGTACTCCATTGCTGCTGCTGTCCGTGGTGGTCACTGCATGGTACTGGCATTCCCAAAACACTGCTGTAACTAAGCTTTACCAGTAGTCTCTCATAGACTGTCTTCACGGTGCCAAGCCTCAATTCCTTTGCATGACTCCTTCAGTCCTGGGCCATCAATTGCAAACTGAGGCTGCACCTTCACCAATGGCCTTCCATGGCCTCTCACTGTGCCGAGCCTCAGCTGCTCTCCATGACCCCTTCATGCTGTCAAAACCAGTACCACCTGGGTGACTCTTACACATTACCAAGTCTTGCTGCAGCACAAGGTACAACCTTGGCTATCTCTGGAACACAACCTCTTTGTGCTCTCAGAAAACACTTCCCAGAATATGTCACCTCAATGATGCTGGTCTCTTCTTAATCACCACTAATTTCTTAGCTCCAGCTAACCAGCATCAATAGTCCTAGCAATGCAAAGTTTTCATTTTAGTAGTTCTGGTATCTTGTTAATCACAGCTGATACTTCAGCCCTAGCTAACCAGAACCACAGAATCTTCACAATCAAAACAACATGGCCTTGATAAGAGTCTTTCATTTTCCCTCTGAAATTTCACAAGCCAGGCCTCCATCTCTGCACTGTTCTCAATATAATCTTCCAAGCTCCCACAGAACGTCTCACAGAGTTTTTAACAACCAGTGGTTCTTCTAGCTCAAAGTTCCAAAGTTCTTCCACAGTCTTCCCCAAAACATGGTCAGGTTGTCACAGGAATACCCCACTCCTGGTACCAATATGTCTTAGTCAGGGTTCTTTAGAGTCACAGAATTTATGGTAGTCTCTATGTAGTAAAGGGATTTATTGATGACTTACAGTTTGTAGTCCAACTCTCAACAATCAACTCCCAACAACAGTCGCAGCAGCAGCTGTGAATGGAAGTCCAAGGATCCAGCAATTGCTCAGTCTAACAAGGCAAGCAGGCGAAGCAGAGAGAGCCTTTTTTCTTCCAATGTCCTTATATAGGTCTCCAGCAAAAAGTGTGGCCCAGGTTAAAGGTGTGTGCCACCACACCTTTAACCCCAGATGACCTTGCTTGAACTCGTAGATCTTCCAGTCTTAATCTTCTAGGATTCATAGCCACTATTCCACCACACTTTTAATCCCAGGTGATCTTGAACTCATAGAGCTTTCTATGTTAATCCTATGGGATTCATAGCCACTATTCCTCAAGGTCTCCATGCCAAGATTCAGGTCAGAAACTTGTATCTCTCAGCCTCCAGATTAGGGCCACAGGTGAGCCTTTTAATTTTGGATTGTAGTTCATTTCAGACATAGTCAAGTTGACAACCAGAAATAGCCGCTACACTACCCAACTTCATGAAAAACAGAGTCAAACCGAAGTAACTACAAAAAGCATGGTGTCCAGTTTGTGTTGGCTGTGTTACCAATTTTCTTATTCCTGATTATCTCTGTGCCCTTCTCTAGGCCAGTGTCTCTGTAGACCGGCTGGAGCGATACCTGGGAGGGGACGATCTGGACTTATCTGCCATTCGTCATGTCAGTCATTTTGGTAAACAAATTTGGAAGTTATTTCCACAAATTATTCATAGTGCTAGAACCAGGCTATTTATAGGCAGGGCTTAAGCACGGCAGCTAATGAAAAGAAAGGGCTAGGGATTTCATTCTGAATTGATTTGTCTTGTATAATAAACAGTACAAACTATGTACTCACTTAATGAAAAGTGCTTAGCCAGATTTCTAAGCAAACAGCTATTTTGAGATAAGCAGGGAGTCCTGCAAGGGACCCAGGAAACAGAACCCAGACTGGAGCCAAGTGTGGGGATGGGGAAGGTAACTTGGGGTGACAGAACACGTGGCTTCTGAATCATAAGGCATCCATTGCCAGAGCAGTGGAGCTGGAGTCCAAAACGAGGAGGGTTCAAATAAGAACATAGAACTCACGTGGAGGACTGTTACTAACAGAGGGCTGGGGAAATAGTCGGAGGTGAAGATGTGGGGGTATTGGGGCTGGGGTTTGGGTGTCCAGGGCATCTAGAGGTCCAAAGAATTTGAGTTCCCAAGTTTAGGTTCATTGCCTCCTGCTACTATAAGCTTAGCACCTAATAGAGGTGATTTCAGGGGCTAATAGATGAATCAGAAACATGGGCTAAGGAAAGACGGACAGTCACATGAGTACTTAATGTCACTAAAAGAGAAGGCTCTCTCCCCTCCTCTCCATAGATAAAGCTGTGCAGTTTTCAGAAGCCACTTTCACTTGGGACCGGGATTCGGAAGCCACAATCCAAGAGTGAGTTCGATCCCCTTGCTTTCCGGCTCCTCCTCAGGATCCTCCTGCCCTACCCTGTTCTCAGGAGATTCTATTCAGTTGAATACTAGAAAAGACAGTATGTTCTACTCACCTGGATACTAGTTTAGGCTCCACCTGGGAGGGGTGAGCAGAGAGCAAAGATCCTGAGCCTTTCCCCACGGTTCTGTTTGCTACCTTCCTTCATGACGTGTCTCCAGTTAAAAATCCATGAAGACCTTTGCCCCTCCAGATACAAGGTGGAGAAAATGCATGCGCTTCTTGAACTTTAGAATCTAGATTATCGATTCTCGGCCTTTTGGCTAAGATCAAGTGTAGAATCTAGCTTTTCTCCCCAGTCTATGGAATGGGAACCATTGCTGTAGATTTCAGAAGTGGGTGTGGCCATACATACCTGCCATCTCTGTAGCCAGGAGGCTCAAGCAAAGGGATCATGAGTTTGAGACTCATCTGGACTATCTGGCAAGATTCTTTAAAAAAAAAAAAAAAAAAAAAAGCTACTATAGAGTACTCCTGTGCAGAGAGTATACTACTATAAACCAGTTTATTCTTGCATGCTGTTGTATGTATCGGTTAAGCCCACCCCATTTTGGGCTCCAGAAGCACCATTCACTCTGGCTATGGATGCCTTCCAATTCAGAACCTGTATGTTCTTTTGCCCCAAGGAATGAACTCCATGACTTCCTACCCTCTCTCCTATTCCTATAGCCTTGAAGTGCACTCTGGGGTCAGCACCAGGGTCAGTCAGAGCAAAAGGCTCTGCTCTAACCCTCCCACCCAAAAGCTTTCCTTCATAGAGAGGAAACCAGACACAGTTCCACTCCACTGCTGCAGTCCAGAGCAGATCGGGAAAGACTATGTGACAGCTTCCTGATGCTCCAAGTGCTTTCGGAACTCAAATAGTTAAGCACGCATGAAGAGTTCCTGGGATTCTAACTCAGTGTAGACCCGTCCCCAGCCGGAGAAGTCAGAGTTTCAGGGTCAGGGTTAGGTAAAGGAATTTGCTTCCAGCAAATATTGCTCATAGAATAAATAAATCTGAGAAACATTAAGTCACGAGTTAAGTTTAGAAGCAAAATCCAGCTTTGCTATTTTAAAAGCAAAACCTTAGTCCAAAGGAAGTGACCTTTCAAAACTGCCCAACCCCACAGTATCGGAGTCGAGACTTGAACCAAATCAGGTGTCTAGGCTCCTGAGAGGATGTTGTTCAAACGTTGGTCCTAAGAGAACTTTCTCGCCATAGGAGACTATTTACTGTTGCAAATGCCCCTTGGATAGGAACTTATTTGATGACTTTGATAAGTAGAACTCATTCTTCAGTATCTTAGAACTCAGCAACAATAAAGAAGCTCTTTGAGGTCTCGTACATCCACAGCAAAGTTTCTAGTCTTTTGTGTGTGTGTGTGTGTGTGTGTGTGTGTGTGTGTGTGTGTGTGTGTGTGTATCTGCCATAGGTCCCTTTATTTAAATATTTGTTTATTTGGTGTGTGCGTGGCCTGCATGCCATGGTGAGCACGTGAAGGTCAGAGGACAATTTACCCAGTTCTCTCCCCACTCTGGCTGGCCACAGGCCCAGGCAGCCTCCTGTGAGGCCCATCCTCACACTACAGCTTCTTGTTCTTGCTCAGCCGGTTGTGACGCCAGATATTCTGTTTGCGAAGCAGTCACCAGTACTCTCGGGACTCCGGTTCTAGTTCCTCTAGCTTTTTGGGGGGACCTAAGTTCACCTGGAATAGCCATGTGGGGTACTCGGAGTCTGGCTTCAGGGCTACATCCTGGCCTTCTTTGTAGATGTTGACCCCCATGGCGTGTGTGGTGAGCTGAATGGGGTCTTTGCACACCTCGGGGTCCTTCAGGTCCTCGGCGGTCACACCGCCCTTGCCGCCCTTGCTGGCTGGCTTCTTGGCATATTCCCGGATAAAGAATTCTCCAGGTCCACTGGAAACCGGGAGTGCCCGAGGATGCCAGCGGGCCCACACCCGGGAAGCCCGGAGGAGATGGCCGGCCACCATGACACTCGCCGGCCGCTCGCTCGTGCATGCTTCCAAGTTTCTAGTCTTGATGGGAAAGTTATCTAAAGTGAGATTTCTTAAAGAGTCAGAGAAACGCCTTGAACGACTACCCACCCCCCATGCCCTTCAAAAACATTTCTCTTTTTCAGTGTAAGCTTGGACATAAAGCCAGGCCAGCTGGTGGCTGTGGTGGGCACAGTAGGCTCTGGGAAGTCTTCTTTGATATCAGCCATGCTGGGAGAAATGGAAAATGTCCATGGGCACATCACCATCAAGGTGAGTGGAAATGTAATGGAGAACACTTCCCCAAACGCAGGCCTTAGTGTGGCTTTCTCATTTGGTGCTTAGAGATATCTGATGCAATTGTGCGATGTAGATGCTCTGCCTCACTCCAGTCTTATACAAGCAGACTCTGGGGAAAGAACCTAAGACTCTGCAGGTTTAATGAGCCGTCAGTGAGATTCATACATGCATACCAGGTTATTTAACCTGTTGGCTAGAGATGTCTTTCTTCCCAGTATAGGCATTTCTGCTGTAAATATATGTGTCAGAAAGCCTCACATATGCAATAATATTATGTAATAAAAGTAAAAGGACCGAGGGCTGGAGAGACGGCTCAGTGGTTAAAAGCACTGACTACTCTTCCAGAAGTCCTGAGTTCAATTCCCAGCAACCACATGGTGGCCCACAACCATCTGTAACAAGATCTGATGCCCTCTTCTGGAGTGTCTGGAAAGAGCAATAGTGTACTCATATACACAAAATAAATATCTTTATCAATCTTTAAAAAATCAATCTTTAAAAAAAAAAGAGTAAGAAGACCTAGGAAAAAGTTGTAATAAGTTACTAAAAATATAACTTTGTAGGGTTGGAGAGATGGCTCCACAGTTGCGAGCAGTTGCTGCTCTCACAGAGGGCCGGGTTTGGTTTCCAGCATCCACATGGCAGCTTACAACCTTCTGTAACTCCAGTTCCAGATTATCTGATACTTCCTTCTGGCCTCTCTGGACACAAGATACATAAGTGGTAACATGTAGGCACACTCAAGCAAAACACTTAAACACTTAAAAATAAAATAAATCTTGAGACATCAAAAAACTTTCCTTTGTAATCAGAGTCCCAATAATAAGCAACAATAAAATCAATAATGACAGGGAAGTCAGTGTGAGCGTTTGTGCCTAACGTCATGGTTAGTCAGTGAGGACAACGTAAGCATTTGTGCCTGACATCATGGTTAGCCTGGAGTCTCTCTGAACCCACAGCAGTGTAGAGACTAGGCAAATGCTCTCCCTCTGAGCTATATCCCAACTGTCTCTTTGCTTTAACACCTCCCACCCCTGTGTGTGTGTGTGTGTGTGTGTGTGTGTGTGTGTGTGTGTGTGTGCCACAGTGTGCATGCATGTCAAGGTCAGAAGCTAACCGCAGATGCTTCTGTTGTTGTTTATGACTATGTAAACCAGGCTAGCTGACCCACAAGCTTCCAGAACAGGTTCTACTGTCTCTGCTTCCCAATTCCCCTTGGAGCACTGACATCACTGATACGTCCTACTGTGTCCAGCTTTACATGGGTTCTTGGAACTAACCTTTTCTACCAGTTCCCTTTTCTTTTTTTTTTAAAGATTTATTTATTATTATAAATAAGTACACTGTAGCTGTCTTCAGACACGCCAGAAGAAGGCGTCAGATCTCATTACAGATGGCTGGCAAGCCACCATGTGGTTGCTGGGATCCGAACTCAGGACCCTTGGAAGAGCAGTCAGTGCTCTTAACCATTGAGCCATCTCTCCAGCCCCAGTTCCCTTTTCCTGATTTTTGTTTTAAAACACGTTGTAGCCTGTCTCCTTCTGCAACCCACACTGGCCTTGAATCTGTGATGTCCTCCCTCAGCCTCCTGAGTAGCTTTCCTTTCAGGCTCGTGGCATAGCGCCTAGTACACCTTCTTTGAGAGCTACATCTTTAAGCAGAATTCTTAAAATACAATGTTAAGTTTGGTTTGCTTCTTTGCTTGTTTGAAAAGAGAGGAAAGTGAATTCATGGCATTTTCATGAACTCTCTGAGCTTCTCCAGTAGATTTACAGGAAGTTATAAGTAATTTTCCATCATTAAACCAGATACTATTTGGACCACAAAGATTGATTTAGCCCCTTTTAAGGCTCTCTTTCTAATTATGAGAAAGTTTTTTTTTTTTCAAGACAGAGTTTCTCTGTATAGCCCTGGCTGTCCTGGAACTCACTCTGTAGACCAGGCTGGCCTCGAACTCAGAACTCTGCCTGCCTCTGCCTCCCAAGTGCTGGGATCAAAGGCATGCGCCACCATCGCCTGGCTTAATTATGAGAAAGTTTGCACTGGGTTGCTTTACCTTAACCTGCTTGGGAAATCAAATGTTTCTTCTTTCACAGTATGCTGAGACCTCTCCTTCTTTATCAAGCTCCCATGCGCTGTAGCAGAGAGGAGTACAGCTTTAACTCTGTCTCCTGGCTCCTTTGAGGGGACCTTTTGTTGCTAACTTACAATTCAGTTATTTCTCAAAAGCTGTCATTTCCCAGTCTCTGTTCTTCTGCTGTGTTAATTTCCACCTCTTCGGATTTGTCTTCCCAGGGTGTCATCTATGCCATTTGAAAGAATTAACATTCCATTAGCTCTAACCAAGTCATTGGATTTGACTACACCCCTGTTCTCAGCACCATGCACATGCCTTCTGATTTTCAGGGTCAAGGCAAGATAGGATAAAAAGACATGCAAGGAAGATGACGTTTAGTGCAGGATGTTGCTCTTACTTTTCAGTCAGCAGATTAATAAATCCCAGATACTCAGGGAGCCTAGCTTATAGCTCTTCAGACCTAAGCATTGCTTATTCCTTGCTACTGACCAGCCTCCATTTCTGTCAGCGTAACTGTCAGATGGTCTGATCCTTCCCATTTAGGGTTCCGTAGCCTATGTGCCTCAGCAGTCCTGGATTCAGAATGGGACCATCAAAGATAACATCCTGTTCGGAGCAGAATACAATGAAAAGAAGTACCAGCAGGTTCTCGAAGCCTGTGCTCTCCTCCCAGACTTGGAAATATTGCCTGGAGGAGACATGGCTGAGATCGGAGAGAAGGTACTTGGGGCAAGGAACCGTGAAGGGCACAGAAATAATTGAAGAAAGACGATGTCTGAGTCAGGGTTTCTATTCCTGCACATCATGACCAAGAGGCAAGTTAGGGAGGAAAGGGTTGATTCAGCTTACACTTCCACATTGCTGTTCATCACCAAAGGAAGTCAGGACTGGAACTCAAGCAAGTCAGGAAGCAGGAGCTGATGCAGAGGCCATGGAGGGATGTTCCTTACTGGCTTGCTTCCCCTGGCTTGCTCAGCTTGCTTTCTTATAGAACACAAGACTACCAGCCCAGGGATGGCACCACCCACAGTGGGCCCTTCCCACTGGATCACTAATTGAGAAAATGCTCCACAACTGGATTTCATGGAGGCATTTCCTCAAGGGAGGCTCCTTTCTCTGGGATAACTCCAGCTTGTGTCAAGTTGACACACAAAACCAGCCAGTACAGTGAGGACAGTAGTGAAAAATATGCTGATAAATCATAATAGTTACAAACACACAAAACATGTTTATATGGCTGCATATGGTATATGAACACACCTCTATTTTTTGTATGTGTTTTGACTCATGGTCTAACTGTGTAGCCTTGACTGACCTGGAGCTTGCTAGTCCAGGATGGCCTCAAACTCATAGAGCGCCACCTGTGTCTGCTACCCGGGGTTAAAGGCCTGCACCACCAGGACTGACTTTCATTTAAAAAAAAAAAAAAAAAAAAAAAAAAAACTTTGTACCTTGAAGCAAATACAAGACTCTTTAATAAATATTGATTTTAGTAACTGTATTATATCCATTGGATAGATATACCATAATTTTTTTTTATTTTTTTTTTCGAGACAGGGTTTCTCTGTGTAGCCCTGGCTGTCCTGGAACTCACTCTGTAGATCAGGCTGGCCTCGAACTCAGAAATCCGTCTGCCTCTGCCTCCTAAGTGCTGGGATTAAAGACGTGCACCACCACTGTCTGGCTACTTAGAAATTTTTTAATTACTAGATGTTTAAAACATTTTTTATCCTTTCTTCCCTTTTTAAAAAAATGAACAAAATAATCAATTTAAAAACTGAACATAAACAATTAACCAGTTATGTTTCTGTAAGGATGAGGCGTTGGTCTAAGGGAGTCCCTTACACCCCTCCTAAGAACAAGGATCTTGAAACACTAAGAGATGGGTGGAAATATAACTCTAGGTTGTCTGTCCCTTTAAGTCAGAACCCATTAATTGAACAACTGCTTAGTGACAGGTCCCCTGTCCTTATTTTAGCTCCACTTGCCCACAGGGCGGAGAGTGTCAGAGTTTTAATTAAGCAAACTGCATGCTAGAAAAGTTGGACAGGACTAATTATTTGAGCTACAGTTATTCAAATAGAAATTACTTGTCTGTCTAAGGAAACAACACGTTTAAGCCTTAAGGCCTTATTGGGCAGATGTCTCCCTCTACCCCTCCTTAGCAGGCTTGCGGCTTAGGGAGTGTTGCTTAATAGAAATGACTTTCGTCCCCAGGGTATAAATCTCAGTGGCGGTCAGAAGCAGCGAGTCAGCCTGGCCAGAGCTACCTATCAAGATGCAGACATCTATATTCTAGACGACCCCCTGTCAGCTGTGGATGCTCACGTGGGAAAACACATTTTCAACAAGGTTGTGGGCCCCAGTGGCCTGTTGCGTGGCAAGGTGAGGAGTTATTCGGTGGGAAGAGCAGGCTCCCTTGTTGGTTGACCAGTCTTTCTGTGAGGTGAGTTCCTGTCTCAGTAATCAATGTAAGAATACAAAGTATGTCAACTGTCCAACACCAAGAAGGCCTGGATAAAAATGGCATCTCTTTTCCCACAGTATCCCTAACTTACTGAAAGATCTGGGCAGCTCTTTTTCATACAGTTGATTAGCTAGCTAGGTAAATGAACGTCTAGTAAGTGAAAAGGAATAATTAACCAATAATCTCTCTATAAGAATGGGCGTTGGTCTATGGGCTCAGTGTTGTCATTCAGGAACATGGAAGAGAGCATGTGTCAGCAAACCTCATTGACACTATAGGAAAATAATTATGAGTAGATCCATGACTCTAGGTGTCTCGTTTCACCCACAGGGTGATGTTTTAAGTTGAGATGCTGGGAACGGAAGGTAAAGTAAAATGAGCCATGTGGTTGGGGCCCACATTCTAAAGCAAAGCTCCAAGTAGGAATTGACAAGCCTGTTTTTCTCTTTTTAGAGCAATCTAGGGACAATGGTGAGCCTGGAATGATCCGAGAAACTTGATTTTGTTTTTCCAGACTCGGATCTTGGTTACCCATGGCATTCATTTCCTTCCCCAAGTGGATGAGATTGTAGTTCTGGGGAAAGGCGCCATCTTAGAGAAAGGATCCTATCGTGACCTGCTGGCCAAGAAGGGAGTGTTTGCTAAGAACTGGAAGACATTCATGAAGCATTCGGAGACGGAAGGAGAGGCCACAGGTATGTATGCAGGGTTGGAACAGGGTGGAGCTTGGGGTCTTTGTGGGATGGTAAACCAATATCTATATCCTGGATGTTTAATGTCCAGTGAATTACATTTGGAGCTGAACTGCCCAGAGATTCAAACTCCAACCTTCTGTGTTCTGGGTCTCTGTAAAGAAACATAGAAATCAAAACTCCGTGTCTGCATCAGATGAGTGGGACTTTCTAACTCTGCTGCCTCTGACATGCAATCAAAAATCAAAACAAACCTCAGCATGTGCAACTGAATGTTTGAAAGAGAGGCCCCTATTCACCGGGGTGGGAGGGAGCAACGGTATAAAGCATCCCCTTGTAGCACCCACGTGTAAGCTCTTTTTACTCACGTTACACATCCTACCCAAACTGCTTCAAATTCATTAAATCCTGGACAGCTTCACAGGATGGTAAAGTTTTGATAATCCTTCACAAAGGACGATTGGTTATGTTTGCGCCATAGAAACAATTCTCACCACCATTGTGCACCCCCCCCCCGCCCCCAACTACCACTGTGCTCACTGATTAGCCATGGTTAGCATCTGAGCTTGTTTACTGTGACTCTCTCCAAGGATCTCCCAACAGTTGTGCTGGGTACAGCATCAGGGGATGGTCACAAATGAGAGGTCAGAATTAGGAGAGAGAAGGAGAGAGAGAGAGAGAGAGAGAGAAAGAGAGAGAGAGAAAGAGAGATCTGGAGAAGTACTCTAGAAATTAGGCCTTCTACTAAATAGTGGGAAGTCATTTCTGAGCAATTATGTAAGCTCCTGAGCATAACAAGTTATTTCATTGGTTCTGGGATTTGGAATGAGGGGAGGGAAAAGTAAGTTGTATTGATATTGACTCTGTGTATTAAATTCCTATAAGCTGCTATAACAAAGTAACATAAACTAGATAGCTTAAACAAAAACAAATCTATTGTCTATACTTCTAGAAGCCATACATTATCAAGGTGACAGCAGAATTGTTCTTTTTTTAAGTTGCTAAAAAGGACACACACACACACACACACACACACACACACGCGTGCACACACATGCTCATCATTTCCCCTTCCCTCACTCCCTTTCTTTCCTCCAGCCTCAGTTTCTTTCTTGTTGAGTGGGTGAGAGTGGGCCTTACGGCCAACTAGAGCACTTCTGGTCACTGCCAAGGCACACAAACCACTGCTTCACCTTTTTGTTTGTTTGTTTTTTGTTGTTGTTTTTTTGTTTTGTTTTTTGTCTTTTGTTTTTTGAGACAGGGTTTCTCTGTATAGCCCTAGCTGTTCTGGAACTCACTCTGTAGAGCAGGCTGGCCTCGAACTCAGAAATCCACCTGGCTCTGCCTCCCAAGTGCTGGGATTAAAGGTGTGCGCCACCACTGCCCGACTAACCACTGCCTCACCTGAGGGTTGTCATGCTATGCTGGTCTTTGCTGTGTCTCGTATTCAGCATAGCTGGATAGCGCTATTGGTTGCTTCCCTCCCTTGGAAGGTTGCACGGTACATTCTGGTACCATGAAAGTCAGTTCTCAGGCAATTATCCTGGGCCAGGGCTTTTGGGTGGTGCTAAACTGACTTTGTCTTCTGGAGGGGCTGCCTGACTGCTTGTTCTTGTGTCTACCATGATGTTTATGGTATGATATTTTATTGGTTTATGAGATATACTAGCTGAGGAGAGAGAGAGAGATGGAAATGGGGCACGTTAAACTACTGGGTGGTGCTCAATGACCAAGATTCAGTCATTAAAAATGACCTTTGAATTATAAATAGTCTAACCTGATGAGCAATATGAGGGGCGGGGAGGGGGGGGCTTTTCTCTGCTTTCTCAAATGGTTATGAGGCCTGTGTCATCCCCTAACTCCTAGCATGTTTGTCTCCTTAGTCAATAGTGATGGTGAGGAAGAGGACGATGACTGTGGACTGATGCCAACTATGGAGGAAATCCCTGAGGATGCGGCTTCCTTGACCATGAGAAGGGAAAACAGCCTTCGCCGGACACTGAGCCACAGGTAGCTCGTGGGCTCAGCTGGCAACTCTTACTGCTTCCTCAACAATATGTGATCTTTCTTTTTCTGTGCGGACTTTTCCTGAAAGAGCAGATGTCATGAAGGAGTCAGCTCTGCCTTTGTTTCCTTGGGGGGGAGAGGGAGGGGGAGGGCTAGGGCTGTGGCAGTTTTACCAGCCCTCAGCTCTGAGTGCACTTTGAGGCCGGCAGAGAGGTTGTGACACCTGCTTCTACAAAGACCCCTACGAAGTGTGTACATGCTTAAGGGTGTTTTCCCTTCTCTACCTCAACTCTAGGTCCAGTGGCAGGCGTGGGAAGTCCCTCAAAAACTCCTTGAAAATTAAGAGTGAGAATGCCTTGAATAAGAAGGAGGAAGTAGTGGAAGGACAAAAACTAATTAAGAAGGAATTCATGGAAACTGGGAAGGTAAATGCGCTCTCAGGCTCACACACACACACACACACACACAAACACGCACACATACATACACAGCATTGCTCCAGGTGATATAAGGCTTGGAATCTGAAAAAAACTTAGAAATTAGTTGAAACTTCACCACAGGTCTACTGGAACAACAAGCTCTGTTCCTTTGGAGACATTCAAAATCATTGTTGAGGTGAAACAGAGACAGAGACTTTCTGGAAAATCATGTCTCTATGAAGGATGGCTGTTTGATTCTATTCTGATGTGTGGAGAACAGGGACACTTCTCTGAAGTACAGTTCTCGGAGCTGGAGTGCACTCACGCCAGAGCCAGAGCACGCAACGCGAGCGAAGGAAATGTGAAAGCACAGATTCCGAGGTCTCCATAAATGCTTGCCGTCACAACCCTCTTCTATGTGGTTTTCATCGCAATTAAACACTTATTAATAACAGCTACTTACCTTGCATGGTACTTAGCATCAACGTATCCTGGCCAAGGGTAGACGTGGTGATCACAGGCTACGAAGTTTTGCTACCCACTTTTCCAGGGGACATCACTCCTTGACTTAGCCAAAACACACCATGACCAAAAGCAACTTGGAGAGGAAAGGATTTATCTTATCATACACTTCCAGATCCCAGTCTATCACTGAGAGAAGTCAAGACAGGAACTCAAGCAGCAGCTATGGAGGAAGGTTGCTCAGTAGCTTGTGGCTCATGGCTTGCTCAGCCTGCTTTCTTATAGCACCAGCCACAGTGACCTGAGACCTCCGATATCAATCATTGATCAAAAAACAAAACACATGCCACAAGCTTATCTGCAAGCCAATCTGGTGGGGGCACTCTCTCAATTGAGGTTCCCTCTTTGTAACTTTTTGTCAAATTGATAAATAACTATCCAGCACATGCCCTGCCACCCATCCCAACGGTTAGTTTTCTTTAACTCCTTACCCAAAGCCCTCGAGGATAATGTTGAATGGCGTCTTTGCAGGTAAAGTTCGCCATCTACCTGAAATATCTGCAAGCAGTAGGATGGTGGTCCATATTCTTCATCATCCTCTTCTATATATTGAACTTTGTTGCTTTTATTGGCTCTAACCTCTGGCTGAGTGCTTGGACCAGTGACGCTGACAACCTGAATATGACCAGCTATAATTCATCTTCTCAGAGGGACATGAGAATCGGGGTCTTTGGAGCTCTGGGAGTAGCACAAGGTATGTCTAGAGGCTATGATAGACATCTCTGGGAATTGTCTGGACTTGTCCATTTCCTATGGCTCAGGAAAGCATTCGCTGTTGTGTCCCAGGCACAGATCTTCAGGAGTCTTGTGTGCACAGTATTAATAACCGTGGCTCTATTTCTAGGTATATTTTTGCTTATTTCAAGTCTATGGAGTATATATGCTTGCAGAAATGCATCCAAAACTTTGCACGGGCAGCTGCTAACCAACATCCTTCGAGCACCCATGAGTTTTTTTGACACAACTCCCACGGGCCGGATTGTGAACAGATTTGCTGGTGTAAGTTTCTCAACACACTGGGGCGCTGAGGGTCTTTCTCATTGTGAAGAGAGAGCCCTCACCCTCGCCAGCTCTGCAGCCTGGGCTCTTTGTCAACTCAGCATGCAAGCATTTCTGGGACACTTCCTGTGAGGTCTCAGGACTCTAGGGATGGACCCCTCAGGCTTTTCAGTAGCTTATATTACCTAGTGAAGGAGCAAATCCAAAGAAAAGACTTAACGATACGGTTACAAACAGCGATGGCATGTGCAGAGGTGTTCTGAGTACAAGAGAATGATAGGAAAAGAGAGCAAGCTCAAACTGGAAGGCAAGGATGGGGAATATCAGAAAAGCTGATACTAAATCACTGAAGTAAGAGAAACAGCACTGTAATGGTGAGGGATGGGCAACAGAGCAGGGGGGAGGAGAGATGCTACAGAAAAGCACACTCGCTGCTCCAGATAGCTGATGGAAGGGGACGGAGCGTAGGGTGACCATTTCCTTGACTTGTCTCCATTCTTAAGACTTTGGATGCTTTGGGAACCAGTAAGTTAGGTCTGAATTTTGGATTGAGGTATCTGTATCTACTTCTGTCCGCACAGACCCCAGGACTGGGGCCACTTGGGTGTTCCTTTCCTACCGTTAGTTGAGGTTTTTGTTTTTTGTTTTTTTTTCCAACGAGCTTGTACTATTAGATGTGAAGATGGCTTCCTTCCCTGGACTAGACCTAAACGTTCATCCGCTCCTCTAAGTGCATCAAAAAATGGAAGCTGCAGGATTAGAGGCAGAAACCAGGCAATTCTGAATGGTTGTGAAGTGTCGTCAGCCAGGTTTTAGTTCTCTGCTTATGGAAGAGAAGAAGCATTTTATAAGGTGTATGAATAGCCCCGCACTGTGGATGGATCATAGCCTGAGCACATAGCAATTGCTTAGAAAGTAGACAGGTAACTCCCCCTTTCTCCTCTACCTGTAGGGCAGAAATAATAGCAAAGCCGCCACTGGGAACGGAAAGAGGCTGCCCGCTAGTTAGTAAGGAGCACCTCCTTCTGGATGAAGATATTTCTGAGAAGAGTTCTATAGTCTCTGTGGCCTCTCTACTGTCATTATTCATATGGTCTGTCTTCCGGGGCCTTCCTGTGAGCCAGTTAGACGACAATCAGATTTTCTGACTGGTCCTACTTGAGAACGAAAGCTCGCAATCATATAGTAAATTATGTTGCAGGGGTGGTTCAGGGCCATGAGCAAGTTTGGTATGGGGTCTTCTAGAAACAAAGATGGGGTCCTTAAGAAAAGAGAGAGGAGAAGGAAAAAAAGGTGGAGACTCTATGATAGGTAAGGATCAAAGTAGAAGTGGTAGCTAGAGCGAGGACTTGGCTTTTCTGCCAGCCTTCGACGTGGCTGACTTATGTGCATGCTGACGCTGCGTGGGACAGGTACATAGACTCGAAAGTACCCCAATACAGAACTCTCTAGTGTCCCTGGCTGAACTTGGGAAATTCCAGAAGTCCTCTGGACTTGTTTTAGCATTCCCATGCGCAGCCGATGTGTAGGATTAATGTAATCCTCTAGGAAAGCCAGGCAAGGGTGACCCAAGATATAAAATAGGCTTTCTGAGTGTGTTCCAAACCGTCTACCATTCCATTAATGTCCTCAGTTTATTTCACACGACATGAGACAAAAATGGCAGTTAAACCCATCTGTCACTTCCGGGCTTCTTGGTTGGGACAACCAACAAGCAGCGGGGGACATATTCATTCCCCCTTTCCTTTCCTTCTGAAACTCTGTGAGACAAATGGGTGTAAGTAAAGGTGGGGGACAAAGCCTGTAGCCCAGAGTTTTTAAATGGGTGCCTATTGGATATCTGTTGTGCGCCAGACTCTCTATTGCGTATTTAGTAGAACTAGAACCCGTGAACTGAGGATTTCTCTGAAAGGCTCTAATAGTTCGCAGTGTAGGTTTAATGACGGTGATGAATGGGAGAGTGAGAAATCCACCAAATCTATGGGAAAAGCTGAAGATTATTGCCGTATATCTTTGGAAGAATTTGGAAAAGTAAGGAGACCACAGAAATTTGATTAATTTTGGGTGACCTACTGATCTGTTACAAATGGATGGCTTGAGATGAAATGACAAAGTCCTAAGGAACTAAAACAATCTGAGCATCCCAGCTGGAATCAGGAAGATGGGCGAAGTCTCACAAGCCCGCTGGCTCACCAGCTCTCCTAATCTGTACCCCTAGGATATTTCTACTGTGGATGACATGCTCCCCCAGACGCTGCGAAGCTGGGTGATGTGTTTCCTTGGCATAGTTAGCACTCTCGTGATGATCTGCATGGCTACCCCAATCTTCATCATCATCATCATCCCTCTCAGCATTTTATATATATCTGTGCAGGTAGGTTTGGGAAAGAAAGACTGGGTCTCCCTCTCCACTTCTGAAATCCCTGAGACACTTCCTTTATGTTTAATGTGGGCAGCTCCTCTCCAGCATCTTCGATGTGCCCAGGAAAGCATGGAGCTCATCCAAAGCTCAGTTGTCAGTATTAGTCAGTGTGTGGGTCACAGCATGTGTCACCCTAAGCTGCCCCCAGAGAGCTTAGGTAGGGACGTGTTTGGATTCAAGATGTTTTGTTGATGTTGTTTATTCTTTTATGTAACGTTTTTGTTGTTGATGGTGAGGTTGTTAAATGACAAGGGGATGTTTGTTTGTTTGTTTGTTTGTTTAATGTTCATTGGTGTTCTGCTTCCATGTATAATCTGTGTGAGGATACCAGACCCCCTGGAACTGGAATTACAGACAGGTGTGAACTGCCATGTGGGTGCTGGGAATTGAACCCAGGGCCTTTGGAAGAGCAGCCAGTGCTTTTAACCACTGAGCCATCTCTCCAATTTTGAGGGGTAGGAATATATAGCTGGGTAACAGAGCACTGGGAGGGAGAAGGAAGGTGAAAGGGGGAGGTAGAGAGAGAGAGGGAGAGAGAAAGAGATAGAGAGAGAGAGAGATAGAGAGATAGATAGAGAGAGAGAGAGAGAGAGAGAGAGAGAGAGAGAGAGAGAGAGAGAGAGAGAGGTAATATGGGGAAAACTTTCACAGCTCCAGAAGCTCCCTGTCTTAGGGTCCTGTTGCTGTGACAAAACACCATGATCAAAACAAGTTGGGAAGGAAAGAATTTATTTCTGCTTACCGTTCTCAGGGCACACACATGGCTGCACTGCTTTGGCACACACATGGCTGTACTGCTTTGGCACACACATGGCTGCATTGCTTTGGCACACACATGGCTGCATTGCTTTGGCACACACGTGGCTGCACTGCTTTGGCACACACATGGCTGCATTGCTTTGGCACACACATGGCTGCACTGCCTTGTATCCCATGGTAAGATAGGACCCCTTGTGCCTGTGTGGAATTCTGCAGGTCCAGGTCCATGCCCAGAACAGCCTCTTAACGGCCATCTCAAATCTACAAGGCCGGCAGGACTATTTGAGGAGACTCTGAGTTGTCGTATTTTGCGCTTTGATTCTCGAAGGCTCAGTTTCTGTTCATGCTTCAATAAATCCTTACAGGTTCCAGTAACGCTGTGAACCTCTCCACCGTGCCTTTCATCTGTGGACAGTTTGCCTACATTCTCTTCCAGCCTGTTCCACTTATACGCTCAAACGCTTTACTAACTGCCAGCATACCGTGGAGGCACAGCTCTGGTCCCTCCACTGGTCAATCTTCATGTTAATCAAGCTTCATTCCCAACTACTTTTAAGAGATGTATTTATTTTATTTTCTGTGGATGAGTGTCTGGCCTGCAGTGCAAGCGCATGTACCACGCGCATGTCTGGTGCCCACAGGACTGGAGTTACCGATGGCTGTGAGCCACCATGTAGGTGGTGGGAACTGAACCCAGGACCTCTGCAAAAGCAACCAGTGTTCTTAAGTCACCTCTTTCCTACTTTATACACCCCCTAGGTCCTAGCATTTTTTTTTTTTTTTTTTTTTTACAAAATCCTCTTGGTAACCATTTCTCTAGCCAGCACAGAAACTGCCATTTGGATAATGTATGAAAATCTTGGGCCTGATAACAAAGCTCCTAGGTTTTAGAAGCTTGAATCTCTACAGCTGCAGTACAGTCGCCTCGGTTTTGCCTCCCTCCGTTCCCCACCTCTCCAGTCTTCTTACTGTTCCCTTCCTAGTACCTCATTAGTCTTCTAGCCAGACATAGTATTTCAGGCCTCCTTCCTGTTCAAATGTGAGCCACAGCCATCAAGTGACAAATGCTGGGTCATGGCAGAAGAAGGGGGAGGGGAAAGGGGAGGGGAGGGGGAGGAAGGAAGAAGAGGGGGAAAGGGGAAGGGGGAAGCATGCAAATGAGAAGCAGATTGACACCAATCAGAAATGGGTCTTTTCCTGGATTACCTCCAACCGGTGAGGCCTCCCTTAAGTATTTACTTAAATGAATGTCTCAGGAGGGGGAAGAAGAGGAGGAGGGGGAAGGTGAAGGGAGAAGAGGGGGAAGAAGAGGAGAAGGGGAAAGGGGAGGATGAGGGGGAGGAAGGAAAGGAGGGAGAGTGTGTGCTTCCTGACTCATTAGCTGACTCTCGGTTTTTGTGTTCAGGTGTTTTATGTGGCTACTTCCCGCCAGCTGAGACGGCTGGATTCTGTCACCAAATCTCCGATCTATTCTCACTTTAGTGAGACTGTCTCAGGTTTGCCTGTTATCCGTGCCTTTGAGCACCAGCATCGATTTCTAGCAAGCAATGAGAAGCAGATTGACACCAACCAGAAATGTGTCTTTTCCTGGATTACCTCCAACCGGTGAGGCCTCCCTTAAGTATTTACTTAAATGAATGTCTCAGGGATCTGTGTGTTTGACATATGGCACGGGAGAGCAGGCATAGCCAGTGGTATAAAACTCATCCTGGCCACACATTCACACACACACACACACACACACACACACACACACACACACCTACACATACACACTCACACACACATGGCCTATGTAAGTAGAAAGAAGAAAGTGTGAACTTTGGAGTTCGAGACTGGTTCTTCTATCCCAGGCCTGTCCTGACCAAGCTAGGTGAATTGTCTTGCCCTCTCTAAGGGAATATCAATGTCTTCCTTTCTCAGTGTGTCTTACAGTTATGGTAAAAGTCATGTGACACTTGAGAGTCTTTGGAAACTCAAGTACTATCAACTGCTGGGTAAACTGAACATCTTGTGTTTGGTTCCCTGAGCCGTGAGACGAGACACTTCATAGACACGATGCTCAAAAGTGACAAAGAAGCAGAGGCTGCAGGGAGGAGACTTAGGAAGTTTAGTAAAGGTGTAAGTGACAAGAAATGAGAAGGTCACCTGAGCAGACTGGAAGTCAGGAGACAGTGACAAGCAGTTAGGGATGCCTTTGAAGAGAAAGAGCTGGGGAACAGAAGTTCTTCAGTGGCTTGGGACGTTAAGGGCAGGCCAGCGGTGAGCAGGATTGCTTGGAACATGGAACATGGAGAGGCCAGAGGTTTCATTTGGACTTTCCAAGAAGAAAAAGGCTTATGAGTAAACCCAGCATATCCTTATTATAATACCGGCTAGCATTATTGGTACAAATTTAATTAAATATAGTTTATTTCAGAAAGCTAACCTTTTATGAATGATGTTAAGCTATGCATTCCTCAGCTCCCTACAAAGCCCAGTTTTCCCCTATAACTAACTTGTTTCTGCTCCCAGTTTTTCTCCACTTCAAAATAAATACTAAGGCAGTGCTGGACTGAAGTCTCTTTAGCTCTACATATGGATCCATATGATGTCATTGCTTCCTTATGCCAATCAAAAGAAATGGCCACTCATTGCAAGTACAGATGCTTGCCATTGGTGGGGCAAGCCATTAACCCCAGCAGAGCCCCAGGCCTGCCACAGGCTGCAAAATGAGACTGCTCAAAGAAAGAGAAGGAAAATGGAAATGTGGGCACTTAACTCACATGTGGCCCTTGAATCAGATCTCATCCAAAAGGACTCAGAATAGTTTAGATGAATTTATGTGTTATATTTTGAATACTTGCCCTATGTAATCTTTATAACTTGGAACTTCAGGAAATATTTCATTTTAGGATTCCCTTGGTTTAGGAGACTCTTCTAGAACCTTTAAAATGCTCTTTATTTCCTTCAAAAATTGATTTAATAGATTATTAAAAATTTAAGTATTTCTAAATGAAGTAGCTCCTGAGAGCACAGCGAACCAACTCACACCTCTAAGAATGTTTTACAAGTCCCCAAGTTCCTGGTCCAGATAAGAGAGTAGAGACTAATGACCCCTCTCTTTCTGCTTCTGTGACTGGCAGGTGGCTTGCGATTCGTTTGGAGCTGGTTGGAAACCTGATTGTCTTCTGCTCCACCTTGCTTCTGGTTATTTATAAAAATTCCTTAACCGGGGACACTGTGGGCTTTGTTCTGTCCAACGCCCTCAATGTGAGTCTGAGGACTGAAAGGCTGGCTGTCAAGTAGCGAGTGTACTGAGGAGTGCATGGCTTTTGTTCTTTTCTGATCCAGAAGGACTAGGAAGATGGGTTCAAACCCTGGCTCCTCATCTCCACCCAGGAACACACTGCTTACCTCATTTAAGTAGGCACAGTACATCTCTGCCAAAGCAGGCATAGCTCTCATTGTCCTAATGACTTGGAAATACAATGTTTATTTGTTAATGGTTTCTTAATCATTTTGCCTCCTTCACTGGTTCCAGTCAACAGAGATTATACATTTACTCCCTGGAATGTAGGAGTAATCAGAAAATCCTTTGGAAGAACAACTCCTGAGTTTGCTTTTCTTATGTCACAGAACAAGTTAAAACAAAATTAGCATAAGGACTCTCACAGAAACATAGAACAAATCTCACTATGGCAGCCCAGCACACCCGGGGGATAAAGGCTGACATTTTACATCCCAGCCTCTGAGGCTGTGGCTAACACCACCTTAGCTACTTTGGGCAGTAGGACATCTTGCTGTGCAGCTCTTCCAACTACTGGCCATTCATGTGCTTCATATATAGCCCTGTTGACACTAGAAATTAGTGAGGTTCAGCAGGCGGTGGTGGTACACGCCTTTAATCCCAGCACTCAGGAAGCAGAGGCGGGTGGGTCTCTGTGGGTTTGAGGCCAGCCTGGTCTACAGAGTGAGTTCCAGGACAGCCAGGGCTACACAGAGAAACCCTGTCTCAGAAACCAAAAACAAAAAAACAAACAAAAAAAGAGATGAATGAAGCTCAAGGAGGCTTATGAGAGGGCGCCCCAAGAGAGCTGCTGTCCAGAGTCACTTGGTTATTTTTGCCACTGTATCCCCCAGGACAGTCAAGGCAGGGTAGGGCACTGTTAGATTGAACCAATATTAAACATTCAAGTGTGAGCAATTATACATAGTTCAACCTACACAAAGTTGCCACTCAGTCTTCATGGCTTGGCCTGGGGTTGTGTGGCTCTCTCTCTCTCAGCTCTGACTGACTCCACAAACCTCCTGGGATATGTGCAAATTCTTGATGCCTTCTTGAAAAAACGCTCACGTCTGAGTAATCCCAGTATTGCAGACTGGCCTGCACCTCGACAAATCTTTTATTAGTGGTTAAAACATCCTGCCGTGTTGGCAGGGAGACATCTAGAGTTTGTGCAGGTCAGGGAGGACACGGGTCCATACGGATACCCAACCTTGATGGCTAAGAGGGAGTGAAACCAGAGAGGGAAGACAGCCTTTTTGAAAGTCTGTTCACTCACTGAGTCTTTTCTCATGATCCCCCATTTGTAGAGTACTATCTACAATCCCACAAATAGCGCTAGGTTTGCAGGCAGGAGACCTGAGTTCTGGTACTTAACCAAGAGCCAGCCTCTTCAACCCAAGCTTTCCTCCTGAACTATTCAAAGTTTATATTTCCTTTCATGTGAGCACCACACAGCTAAGTATTCAATTGTTACCCAGCCAATCAGTGTACTGGTCTGATTTCTATGCTAAGAAAATAAGAATTAAAAAATAATTCTCTTTTTATACCACCACAGCCCTTGAATATAAAGTAACTGCTCAGTTAACCTTGTGGTGTAACTAACTAATTGAGGTGATTTCTGAGCCTGAGTATGTGTGCATGTGGTGTGCATGTGTGTGTGTGTGTGTGTGTGTGTGTGGTGTGGGGTGTGGTATGTGGTGTGGTGCGTGTGTGTGCTTGATATAATTTTTTTCTTCTATAGATCACACAAACCCTGAACTGGCTAGTGAGGATGACATCAGAAGCAGAGACCAACATTGTGGCTGTTGAGCGAATAAATGAATACATAAATGTGGATAATGAGGTGAGAGTTATGAAAACTCAGGAGGAGGTCCACGACATGCTCTGGAGACAGCGTCCCCAGCTTTAAAGAACAGCTTTCAAGTCTCGCATGCTCTGACCCAAAGGACTTAATTTCTTCAAATGTAAGATGAGGAAACACTTTATATAAATGGCGGTGTCGTTCTAGAAATCCACAGAATTACCTTGTAGGGTTCCTTTATTGAATAAAGTCAGAAAAGCCCAGTCCACCCAGGTATCGGGCCCTGCCACCCTCCTGTCAAATGGCATGAGTCCCACAGCAGCTGTTGGCTGAGCTGCTTCCATGTCCAGCATTTCTCATCCTTTCCCTCTGCTAGGCGCCGTGGGTGACTGACAAGAGGCCTCCAACAGATTGGCCAAGAAAAGGTGAGATCCAGTTCAACAACTATCAAGTGCGGTATCGTCCGGAGCTGGATCTGGTACTGAAAGGGATCACTTGTAACATCAAGAGCGCCGAGAAGGTGGGTGATGAAGAAAGACAGCTCTGCTTGTGAGGGCTTGGAATCAGAGAGTAGTCGGGCACAGAACGGGGGCAGGGAGAAGGTCAGGATTCTTAATGTACTCTGGGAATATGTAAGGAATCCACCCAGAGGGCTGGATTCTGCCTTCCTGCCAGCTCACTGGGGTGGGGCTCATCTCCTGTGCGGGTTTAAAGTGTGGGGAAGAACCCAGGAAAGAACTGAAGAAGCCTCAGACCTACATGAAGAACAGTTGAGAATGGTGCATAAATGACAGACCCTATGCAGGAGATAATCTAGTGTCCTGGTCCTTGAAGTTGAGCATCCTTTTACAGGTCTAATGTAGCAAAGCTATCCATTAATCCATTAACCTAGGCAAGGGAGCTTAGGACCAGGGTGACCAAGGCTCATCTGGTGACAAGTCTTTCCTTCGCTCTACTAAAAACCAAAACAAACAACCCCGTTCTCCCTTCAGCACCTCATATCTGCAAGTCAGAGCATCACGGGCAGATTAGCGTGGCCCCTGAGCAAGGGGACACGCAGGTCTGTGAAGCACTCTGTAGTTTAGAACTGCAAGCAGCCAAGGAGTTCTGAGAGTGGAGAGGTAGTCATCTCCAAGGAAGAGCACAGCAGATGCTCATCCCTGAAAACACACAGACCAAGCAGCAGCTTATGTTTAGGAATGTATGTGTACTCATATGGACATGTACATTACATATATGCACATAGCAACAGTTAATGAGAAGAGACAATGGATTTGAAAGAGAGTAAGGAAAGGTGTGTGGGAGGCTTGGAGGGAAGAAAGGACAGGGAGAAGTGTAATTATAATCTCAGAAGACAAGAGAAGTAATAAAAATTAAATTATTACATTTGTATTTATTTTGTGGGTGTGCACATGCATGTGTGAAGGACAGAGAACAATTTGTTCCACTGTGTGGGTTTCAGGGGTTGAACTCTGGTCATCTGGCTTAGCCACAAATGCCATCACCTACGGAAGTCACCCCAAAGGTCCTTTCTGTCTACTTTTTTTTTTTTTTTAATTTATTCTATGTATGTAAGTACACTGTAGCTGTCTTCAGACACTCCAGAAGAGGGCATCAGATCCCATTACAGATGGTTGTGAGACACCATGTGGTTGCTGGGAATTGAACTTAGGACCTCTGGAAGAGTAGTCAGTGCTCTTAACCACTGAGCCATCTCTCTAGCCCTCTGTCTACTTTTTAAATTAAAAAAAATTTTTAAAAAAAGGAATAAGTTATGACTGTCAAGATTAACGGTGACAACTGCAGAGAGGGTTTGTCTGTTTCCAGCAGTCCTGGCCTCCAGCACACAACTCAGGCAGACTATGGGACAGCCAGTTTTTCTGACATCTGGGTAATTTTTTTTCTCTCACCAAAACTAAAAGCCACTTTATGTATTTGGAACGGGCTTCTTTTTATCACCTGTGATTATGAATATGCAGGCTAAAAATTTTTTTCTCCAAGAATTGTATGTTGAAGTTGATGTAAATGAACTATATTCACAGGTCGGTGTGGTGGGCAGGACCGGAGCTGGGAAATCATCCCTCACAAACTGTCTCTTCAGAATCTTAGAGTCTGCAGGTGGCCAGATCATCATTGATGGGATAGATATTGCCTCCATTGGACTGCACGACCTTCGAGGGAGACTGACCATCATTCCCCAGGTTAATTAGTGAGGACTTACTGGGGCACAGACAGCAAGGAAACATTGACATGCACTCAATTACAAATACAACTCCGGCCGTTGTATTGCTTAGTTTTCTTGTCCTTGTTCCTGACAAGAAGTAACTCATAGGAGGAAGGGTTGTTTCCGCTCACTGAGAGGAGGCACAGTACTTGGTGGCAAGGCATAACAGCATGCATGTGGGACGGCTGGTCGTATTGCGGCCACACTCTCACGGTACCAAGTCTAGATACTCTCTCCCAAAAGTTGACTGTCAAGATTCATCTTCACACCCCGATTTCAGACTAATTCCCGAGATTCTGTTTCTTGACTAAAAGGTCTGTATTTTGCATGTGACGTGTGGCTGCTAGAAGCGACCAGTAGGTGGCAGCAACGCGCCAGCAGTCGGATAGAACAGATGATTACTTGGCTTTTCTGTTAGCCCATCAGGGTTTGCCGAGACCTTTGTAATTAGCAGTAGCAATTTTGCTGCCGAAGCTTGAAGTCATTAAGCTTTATACTCCTCATTTGATGTGGCTAAAAGATAGAGGAGGGAATTTGCTGCGGGTTTTCTCCAGCAAGCGGAACATTCATCGTATCAGCAAGAAAGCCCTCCCTTTGGCTTGCTCTATGGACCCTTACCGAGTAAGAATTGCCACAGAGACCTCGCCACTCACAGGAGGCGAAGAACCATTGCTCCCTCTGCACTGTGGCCAGTGTCTGTGGAGGGTTTGACGTTGCTTAGTACAGTGTGACATCAGATGCCCTCTCTGTCACTCTCCCCTCTATTCCACTGAGACGGGGTCTCTTGAGGGACCTGTAGCTCGCTGTTTGGGGATGTTTTTGTTGTTGTTGTTGTTGTTGTTGTTTTAAGATGTTTTATTTTATGTGTTATGAGTATTTTGCCTGTGTGCGCCTATCTAAGTGCGCTGCCTTTGGACCTGGTTCTCACAGAGGGAGGCCTGGCATTAACATCAGATGTTAAGGAGAGTTGTAAGCTGCAGTGTGGGTGCTGGGAACTGAACCCGGATCCCTCTGCAAGAGTAGTAGGTAGCAAGTGCTTGTAACCACAAGCCACCTCGGGAAGATTTTTGTCTTTGGCCTTTTGTTTTTGTTTTGGCTAGGCCAGTGGTCAGTATCTCTGGACAAGCTCTAGTCTTTGCTTCTCTCTCCCTCCCAGCGTGAGCACATAGGCTCAACTTTCTACTGGATGCTGGGGACTCAAACTCAGGGCCTCACTCGGGTGCAATGTAACATCTCTTCAGCCCCGTGTTTTCTTAGTTTAGTCCATTCTTTTCTATGGCCTCCTCAGATGACTAAATGATCTTTTTCTACCTCTCTTGGTCTCCCTTGTCCTAAGCCGGGAGGTTTTGGTTCAGGAAAGGATGGCCTTTTCATCTGGATGTGTACAGGGAGATCCCAGAACAGAAGGAAACAGGTGCAAACCAAGGACCACCCCAGCCCCACCCTCTGTAGTTTTCCAGTTGCAGATACTCCAGGCCTTCAGAGGCCTCCGAAAGCTCATCATGAGCCAGCTTCCTGCCTAGAGTTCATGCCAGACCACTCCTACCACAAAGAATGACTGAGCCCTTTGCTGACATAAGCCCTGATGGCTCCCCATTCTCTGACTCGCAGGACCCCATTTTGTTCTCTGGGAATCTGAGGATGAATCTGGACCCTTTCAATAAGTACTCAGATGAGGAGATTTGGAGGGCCCTGGAATTGGCTCACCTCAAATCCTTTGTGGCTGGCCTGCAACTTGGGTTGCTCCATGAAGTGACAGAGGGTGGTGACAACCTGAGGTAAGCTATGTCTTCCACGGGTCAGGGGAGGGTGTGAGGGAACTGTTCCTTGTGTTTTGGTATGAGATACCATCTGGCATTGTGGGATTTATACTGTGTAGGTCAAATTCCTAATGCGTAAAAATATGATGAAGCAGATGTTAAAATGCGTAGGGACACTTGAAAACCTTTGTTATGAAATGTGCCCTTGGTAAGGCATTAGATCACATGAACTTAGAAATGCTACTGTGGTGGAGAATCACAGAGACCAGAGTCTCCAGTCTCAACACCAACAGCCAGATCCCTGGTCCAACCTGATCTACTTGTTATGAAACACAGACTGGATGGACATAGGGACATGAAGATTCCCTTTGTTCTATAAAAAGCACCTCAGTTTGAGAGCCACCAACCTAAAGCGACATGGATGAGACTTACTGCCTGAAAAGCTCTTGGGCATTGCAGAAACACCTTACATTGACAACAGCGACTCTCTGAGTTTATAGTTTTTACCTTAAAATACATATTTTTATATCCTAGCACTTCGCTTGCCATCTTCACTGTACATTTATTAATGCGAGGTTCTGACATTCTCCCTAGGAGAGTTTGGGGTTCCCCTTCGCACACCAAAGCTGAGCCCTTAGACAAAGCCTATGGCTCGTGGACAGTTCTTGACCCAGGTACCTCAGCAGTGGAAGGTGGGACATAGACCAGCAGCAGCTAACGCACAGGAAGGGGGAAGTCAGTAGATCAAACAATGGTCTAGAAGCTCTGGATCAATGTAGAAGCTTCATATGAACACAGAATCCCAGACCGCATGCCTTCTAATCTGAATCTACATCTTAGCAAGGTGCCCAGGTGGCTTGTGTGCATGTTGTAGCCTGAGAAGCCTACTTAAAGCTCTGGTCCCTAACTAGACTGAGGGACTCACCCAGAGAACTTAAGTTCCAGTGTCCAGACTGTCCTTCAAAAACAACGGAACCCAGGACCACGGTGACTTCACCCAGGGGGCACTTGCATAGCTTGGTAGTGAATGTCATCTATCTTGCTTTCCCTTGCAACAGATACAAGAGGCAACAAGGCTTAAATAGCTGTTTAGTTCCGTATAAAAGAAAACTCAAATACGTAGTCAGTGGTAAATATGTATTAATACCTACTACATGCCAGGCACCAGAGACACAGAGGCAAATAACACAGATCCAAACCTAGCTTTCCAAGCACATAAAACATAGTGGGAAAGGCAGGTTTGTGGGATAAATGGCCATGCTGTTAATACTGCAGAGGGGACATGGGGGACATTATGTCAGGATGTGATAGTGACACTCCCTGTCTTGTCTAAGCCGAGGGATACTTCACTTTCTTACTAGGGCTTTTATTTCAGACCTGTGTTTCAGACTTGGTTTAGGGAGTTCAAACTTACGAATATCAGAGGAGGAATAAACACAGAGTAAAATATCTAACGGGAAATGATGGGTGGACGAGCACCAGAGAGCAAATGAAGGCTGACATGGTGCCTGTGATCATAAAGTACAGTTGACCTGGGCAGAACTTTGGTACCAGCTAAGTCTGAGATTCTGCAGTGCCTGATCTTATACTACAAACAAACACTGGAAGTTCATTTTGCTTGGCTTCCTATCTCCTGCAGAAATGTTCTTACAGAGGAATTACAGGACGTTAGTCTAACTGCCCGTTTATTACGATCCCTAATGACCACAGCAGGGAAGAGTAATCAGCAAATTCCCAAATTTTTTCCTTCACATCATTTCCCAGAGCTCCTTTATGTAAGCAAGAGGTCCAGCTTTCATTATAGACTTTTACCAAATTAAAGCTATTTGCATTTTACAAGTATATTTGAATTCCACATACATTGCATCTCACACCGAGACATCAGGCTCATTAGATAGCTCTGTCTCTAATCAGGGCAGAGAGCCTTGAACAAATAATTAGCCTGAGACTAGAATTGCACATTAAAATAATGAATGCATTTGCTAAGGCCACAAAGAAATGGCACTGGGGCATCCTTAGAAGAGCCACCCTATGTCAGCGGTGTCAGGGCAGACACTGCTGTCGTACGCTCGCTCGTGTTATTGGCAATTGCCGCTATAACTGTTGCCAAATGTAAAGCGCTGTTTCTGGGCCAATGTCTTCCAAACTTGCTTTAACATGAAAGTATGTGGATTGCTTATTAAAAAAATGTACAGCTCAAGGCTGTTCCCCAATCCGTTTACAAGGAGATCCAGAAAGAAACTTTTTTAAAATCAAGTATTCCTCTTAAGTCTTCTTACTGAGACAGTTTGGAAAACATTGACTATAACGATGGCCACAGGGAGATTTTGAAGTTGTTTTGGAAATCTGGACTGAGCCAAATCATGAGACTGACCCCAAGCTGCAGCTTCCCCTTGGTCTTTGGGACTCATATGCAGCTTCTTCTGTTGACCGCAGCATAGGGCAGAGGCAGCTCCTATGCCTGGGCAGGGCTGTGCTTCGAAAATCCAAAATCCTGGTCCTGGACGAAGCCACAGCTGCGGTGGATCTAGAGACGGATAGCCTCATTCAGACAACGATCCGAAACGAGTTCTCCCAATGCACGGTCATCACCATCGCGCACAGGCTGCACACCATCATGGACAGTGACAAGTGAGTGTGTGAGCGTCACCACCACCCACAGGCTGCGTGCGCACCGCACAGATCGACCGCGGCTAGTGAGGGGGCAGATGCGCGCGCATCATACAGTGACTAATGAGGGGGCAGAACTTAACCCAGAGCAACAGACAGTCACAGCATCAGCTAGAAGCCCAGAGACTTTCCACAGCGGGAGGCTTAACGATGTCATTTGGAACCCTGAGGCCTCACAGTTTTAATACATTTAGCCAAACTTGTACATCAAGCTAATAAAAGCTAATGGGGCCAAGGATAAAATAAGAAATTGTACTGACGGACTATAGGAAGGAGAAAGCATTAGTCAATCTTAGGAAGATGGCAGATGTGGGCATGGACCTTCCCAGCTACCAGAGCTTCAACGGTTCCTACTTTAGCACAACTGTTTAGAGAGGAAGGAGCCCGTCTTAATCCAAGCATCCTTAAACAAGTACTTTGTAGCAAATGTTGAGTGTTAGACATAGAGCCCGAGCCGGTTAACCATTGCTCACTGTTGAGGTTCATTGATTGTCACCGGTTTACTGACTACAGCTTAGTCCTGGTTGTTCTTACACATGGTAAGCTTTGACACAGAATTTTCTAAAGCTTTTCTTTCCTCTTTATTTCAGGATAATGGTCCTAGACAACGGGAAAATCATTGAGTACGGCAGCCCTGAAGAACTTCTGTCCAAAATGGGTCCCTTCTACTTGATGGCCAAGGAAGCCGATGTTGAAAATGTGAACAACACGGAGCTCTAGCAGCGCTCCCGTGGCTATCGGACTATAAGAACATTTTTTATTTAATTTGGTTCTTGTGACTATGTCATAGGTGCAAAGATACATATTTTGTTGCTGTTGCTGAGGTTGGCCTCAAACTCAAAGGCCCTCTGGTCTCAGCCACCCTGTAAAAATATGCACTTAAAAGAGTATCATAAATAAATATTTAAATAAATATTATCAGGTGCCTTAGGGAATCTATAACGGAGCTGGGGAGATAGCTTGTCTCTTAGGGGCTTGCCTTGAAAGCGTGAGGATCCGATTTGATCCCCAGAATCCCTTATCATTATTTTTAAGTACAGGCAGAGTTGCCCATGATAATAGTTTGAGTACTGGAGAGCCAGAGGTAGTCAGGTCCTGGGGCTCACTAGCTAGCCAACCAGCAGAGCTAGCCTGCTTAGAAAATCCCAGGTCAGGAAGAGACCCTGTCTCAAACAACAACAACAACAACAACAACAACAACAACAAAAACCCAAGGTCGACAGAGCCAAAGGCCTCAACATGCACAAACACCTGCACACACAACTCAAAAAAGAAGCCTCATTGCCCCACCTTGATCATAATTTCTTGCTACCCCTCTCCCATTCCCAGAAATAACTGCTATTCCTAAATTTCATAATTCTTTTGCCTGTTGTTTTAGTGTTTACCACCTCTGTGTATTTGGGCCATGTATGCTCTTTTATCTGATGTAAATGGACTCATACAGCTTGTTTCCTGTGGCTACACCTTTGTTAACAATACATTTGCAGTTTGTCAACATGGATTTGCATGGCAGGGTGGTCTCTCTCTCTCTCTCTCTCTCTCTCTCTGTCTGTCTGTCTCTCTCTCTCTCTCTGCTCCCACAGCATTGTGCAAACAGATCATACTTTCTCTACTGACAGAGGTGACGGAGCATTGGGTTTCCCCTCTGTTACCAGCATCAGTGCTCTGAACATCCTGGGATATTGCATTTGTCTATAGTTTGGAAGTAGGGGTGTGAGCAATGTTTACATGTATGTCCCGAGCAGCTCCAGTTAAAACAGTGACTATAACTAAGATCTTATTTTGGGTTCACGTATCCTCAGTTTCTGCAGAGGGTCATTATCTTTTTGTGTGTTTCTGATACATTTGAGCTTAGTACAGTTTTTAAAATGTTGTAGCTCACAGTTTCAGCATCTGGATTCTTTCTTATCTATTGCCTTTTTAAGGTTATTTTTACTTGTTGATTTATTTTATAATTTTTAATTTTAATAATTTAGTTATTTTTAACTTTTAAAAGAATTATTTATGGTATTGTATGAATGTTTTATCTGCATGCACATATGTGTACCACAGGCATCAGAAGTCAGAAGAGGGCTTTAGATCCCCTCGGAACTGTAGTTACAGACAGTTGTGAGCCACCTTGTGGGTACTGGAATCGAACTTGAGCCGTCTGCAAGAACAACAAGTATTCTTAACCTTGGCGCCATTTCTCCAGCCCCATCATGTACTATTTGTGGTGTCGTATTTCTTTGTATGATGTTTCAACTTTTCCTATGAGCTTTTTATTTCCCTTACAGTTTGATCCGAGACCGTTCTTTGAGGTTGGCGTTAAACCCAAATTCTTCCAAAGAGAAAATGTGAAGGCTTCTTTCTGCCAGCTACCTGGGATGTCACCTAGGCCTCTTGGGACTAAATTCTCCACTAAGAGTCCAAAGCAGGCAGTTCAGGCAGCTTCAGGGCACAATCATATAAGACCTGGTTTATGATTTTCAAGTCTCAGGGAGAGTCCCCGCTTAAATAGTAAAGTGGCACTGGACATGGGTTTTTGTGGCTGTTGTTGACACCTGAATTCTATGTTCCTCATTTACCTGGCCATTTCAAACGTAGCTTTTCAGGACTCAGGGTTATCAGAGGAGTCTGTAGGGGTTTATCTTGGCTTTATCTTTTAGCTGGTATCCTAGATTATTGACAGAGGTAGACTTTAAAGCTTTCAGGGTTTGGAAACCTGCCTGCCTTTGCCCTAGAGCCCTCGGAGCCCTTTTTCGAATTGCACTGGAGGATCATTGTATTCGTGCCTTTGAGGCTGTAGTAATGGAGACTTGAAGCTACCCAGCCCTCCGTGTTTAGTGAGGTTCTCAGAGGATGGGTATATAGCTAAGGTAGCTGCCCTCCCTTTTGCCCTGAAGGTGACCAGCTGCATTGGTTATCCAAATCGTAACTCACCTCTGCCCTCTAAAAGTTGTCCAGATTAGGTAACAGTGTTCCGGCTTCCAGTGCATGAATGGTAGTCAACAAAGTTATGTAGGTATCAAACTGTTGGCTTAAGGAAGGCCTCCCCTCCCCTGACTCTGCAGACTGGATACACTGTAAATAATTCACAATTAGTGGCTAGTTTTCAAAGCTAGCTTTTGAATTGTTACCAATTTACTCAAAACGTAGTTACGAATCTAACACTGTCCTTTGTAAAAATACCCATTGTTCTATGTACTCCAAACCTTACCTCTAACGCTGTGTCAGAACTACGTTATGGCTTGAGCTCTGCTACTCAGGTTCGCTCCTTTTGCTTGCTCTTCCCACCCCCATCAACCTTTGTTGCTCCCTTTTCTCCATCATCAGCGCATCCTTCATTCCTCTTTCTCAGCTCAATTTCTTTTTCACTTCCGGATAAGCAGTTAAGTAATAGAACTTTCTTTTTCTGTACTTAAAAAAAAAGAAAGAAAATCCTTATTTTCTTCTCAAGTACATTTTAAATCTGCACAATTCTCCAGTTTGCTTTTCAAAACACGTTTCTAGACATACAGCATTTGGAGAACCAAGGGGAGCTTTGGAAACTGGAGGAGCAGTTTACATCTGCTGAGCTGTAACTGTTCAAACCGAAGCACAGAAGAAAAGCACTGAGGAGGAAGGAAGAGAGCCCTACCAACCTCCCACTTATTTCCTCAACTAGTCAGCCCAGGCTGACCCTTGTATAATTATCACTAGAGAACTTAGATTTTCAGCCAGTTCTATTTATTTAGTAGCTAGCAAATGTCTAACATTTTAAAACTCATTTAATATAAATAAAGCTATTTTATTTAAATAAACATTCAATTCCGTTGTGTTGTCAGTTCATCTTCCCCTCACAAGTTCTTAGTTCAGCAAATTAATTTCTGGGACAGTTTTAGATAAGTACGGAGGACGAAATCCCTCCAAAATGCTACCATCACATTCCGTGATCTTTTGGCCTCTTCCTGTCTTTGCTGGCTCTTCTGTGCAGCGCTGTGTCTGATCAAGGTTTATTTTAAAGTGTTTAGTTTCTACTCAAGCTTTACCTAAACATTGTACATTAGTCAAAAGTACCAAGCTGGTGCAACTGGCCCACTGGCTTTTCAATAACCATACTCGGAGGCCTACAAAGATATGGTGAGAGGAATTAAAATGGAGAACAGTTTCCTCCTTGTCTTCCAAGGTCAACTAAGTCCCAGCAAACTGTGGAGCATCTCTTAAAATGTCCTGTAACTATGGGAAGATGCTTAGGTCCTCATTAAGCTATTGTCCTATCACTTTCAAATCTAGCCTTCCTGCCTCTGCTCTGTGAAGCTGAGGCTGGGATTTGTAATCCTGGGTCGTTTGTTTGTTTGGCTGGTTGGTTTTGGTTTTTGCTTGCTTGCATCAGAGCCTGCAGTTGTGCATTTCTCCTCTTAGGAGCTCCTACAGAGAGACCTAGGGGAGGCAAAGTCTTGTCTCTGGCTGCTCTACTTCTTCCAGGCTTGCTCCGCAGTGTCTCCGCTGCAGCAGTTCAGACAAGCAGCAATACTGACTTTGTTTTTGGCAGGTCAGATAGTCTCAGAACCAAATTCTTTGTGTCCTTCAGAGACATCCACATCAGATGAGCAATACTGCTTCCTCAGAAGCAAAGGTGGAAACAAAGTAACTACACTGAATCTACACAGCAAATCTCAGTGATGACAGGCCCGGCCTGATGATGAAAGGGTTTTTTTGTTTGTTTGTTTGTTTTGGGCAGGGGTTGGGGGTGGAGGGTTGTTTTGTAAGCTCATTTTGTGTGCAACCTTTTGGAAGTATCTGAAGAAATACATCCCATTTAGGCAACAAAATGAGAATGTATTTAATCACAAATGTATACTAATCAGGCATTGATGGGACAATTAGCAAACATTGTACAAACACAGACATTTAAACTTACATAGCTTAGATTTATTTAACAAAGACTGTCCTGGCCTGTGGGGCTTAGTTATTCAGGGAGTCGAGGGGGACCATGCCTGTGGGGAAGAATGGGCAAGAAAGAGGAGGAGACCATGCAGATTTGTCAAGGTCTACTTTACTAAGAGCAAACTGCTCAGTATATACTTCACAGGAAAGGAAAAAGGGACAGGCGGGGAACAATGGTTTCACTGCAGGATCATCCATCTGGAGGATGCTGGCAGGGGGTCCGGAACATTTCCTCTTGGTATACTGCCTCTTGGTAAACAGGCACAGGATGTTTTTAGCCAAGGTGAATGTCAGGCAGTTCTCAGGCTAGTTGAGGGGCAGGGGGTTGGGTGGCCATGCCTTGGCTCCCAACAGACTATATTCTACTTTAAGTGTGAGTTAGTCTTCCATATAGACTATCAGTGAACTTTTAAAAAAAAAAGTTTTCACATTATTTGAAAATGACACAAGAAAAAGACTATACAATTTTCATTGTAAGTATTATTTCATTTTCATAGCCTTTCTTTTTACTCCCTATAAATATTTGTTGTGCTTCAATTCTATCTATCTACCTATCAACCTATCTATCTATCTATCTATCTTCCTTTTTTTTTTTTTTTTTTTTTTTAAACATTGATTTCTGTGTAACATCCTTGGCTGTCCTGGAACTTGATCTGTAGACCAGCCTGGCCTTGAACTCCCAGAGATCCAACTGCCTCTGCTACCCAAGTGCTGAGTTTAAAGGCATGTACCCCACTGTCCAGCTAGAGTTCAATTCTTATAGAGGAAAAAAAAATAAGGGAAGAGATAGAAAAGGCGAAATAAAAAAGAATGTGCACTAAGCAGTATTTCTTTTAGGTAAAAATAAACATAAAGGTAGACCTTTAAAAAGAAAACAAAAATTACTTTAAACTCATTTGAACCTTCAATTTTTAAAAAGAGACTGGTATATTCAACTTTGTTTTTCCGAGCTCTGTTCCTTTATTTTTAGATCAGCCGTGCTTGCATTCATGTTGCAATGCAGAGTTAAGTCATAACAGATTTTGTGGCCTCCATTCTCTAAAATATGTAATCTCTAGATCCTTGTTAAAAAGTTTTTCAGCCTTATATTTCCATTATCAAAATTTTACCTCAAAAATACTCTTATGATAGAGATGTTCACAAAGCAAGCTACAGAACCTGACAATATGTCACACTCCATTACAAAAAAGGGATTTTGCTATGTAATGAAGGACTGGGGATGGAAAGGGTAAGGCTGGGTTATTCAGATGCCCAGCATAATCAGAGCCTGGTAGCTGGGGGTGTGGCTCCGGAGAGGAGCCGAGATGGTGACAGGGAGTTGGATGCTGAGAGACACTCTACAGCATTGGTTGTAAAGTTGGGAGAGGAGGTCCAAGCCGCAGAAGGGTCAGAGCAGGTTAGGGAACACAATCTCTGGGAGCCTCCAGAAAGAACAAGTCCTTGATTTTGAAATTCTGATGTGTTTTAAGCCACAGAACTCATGGTAATTTGTTATGGCAGCAAATGATGAACCATCCGAACTCCTAAGGGCTGAAAGCCATTTTATAGCAGAGACAAACTAGGTTTGTTTTTGTGTTGTGATTAAATATGTTTTTTCAAGGATTGGGCTATGTATGCCCCACCTGAAACCTCAATGGACAAATAGTTCTGTTGCCTGTTCCAGGAAGCAGCAACCATGCCTTTGTATTAAAGTTACGACCATCTTGCAAACTCTTACCTTTGTTTCAGAAGGTTATTGTGAGGACCACATTGCTATGACTGCCTTGTTATTTTCTGCTTCTGTAAAGCTTCCTTTTTGCCTGCCAAATCCCCCATTTGGAGTCTGCCTACCCCTATGCTATAAAATCTTTATCTTGGGGCTAGAGAGATGGCTCGGTGGTTAAGAGTACTGGCTGCTCTTCCACAACTATCTGTGGCTCCAATTCCAGGGGATCCAATACCCTCACGCAGACATACATGTAGACAAAGCACCAATGCACATGAAATTTAAAAAAAGGTTATATTTATATATTGTGATGGTTTGAATATGCTTGGCTCGTAGGGAGTAGTACTATTAGGAGGTGTGGCCTTGTTGGAGGAAGTGTGTCACCGTGGGGGTGGGCTTTGCAAGACCTTCCTACTAGCTGCCTGGAAGTCAATCTTCTCTTAGTGGCCTTCAGATCAAGATGTGAAAACTCTCAGCTCCTCCTGCACCATGCCTGCCTGCGCGGATGCTGCCATGCTTGCCACCATGATGATAACGGACTGGTCCTCTGAACCTGTAAGCCAGCCCCGATTAAATGTTGTCATTTGTAAGAGTTGCCTTGGTCGTGGTGTCTGTTCCCAGTAATGGGAACCCTGACTAAGCCATATATTTGAAAACGAAACAAAACAAACAAAAAACCCAACCCTCATCTTTCCCATGTCCAAAGCTGACCTCTTGAACTCCACCTTGGGGAAGGCAGCCTATATATGTGAATTAAAAAAAAAAAAATAAATAAAGGCTTTCTTTAATTAATTCAGTGATGATTTTGGTTGGTGGTTTAGAGGCCACTAACAATGGCGAGCTCCATTGACTCTGATGGAATTGACAGGTTTCCCAAAAGTGCTTAAGTTTTGCCTCTCATCCAATCCTGTTGGGCTTGGGATCTGAAGTGTTATACTTGCTCACCACTAAACGTTGGCTGTAACACCTGTTCCAGAACACTTGGTCCTGGTGGATGAGAACTACCTCCAAGGTGCTGTGAAGCCAAAGGAAAGGGTCAGACAGGTCCAGAATTCCACAGGCTATCGTTTGAAGGGAATTACTAACAGAAGTCCTATCCTGGGCAGCAGCTAGACCAAGACATCCTAAAATCTCTACCAGAAGCAGGGGAGAGACAAAAACAGCTTTAAGGGCTCAGTGGAAGAATGCTTACAGGAGGCCCTATGCACATACACAGACACACACACAGACACACATGTACACACACACACATATACACAGATATATACAGAGACACACAGATACAGACACACACACACATATACACAGACATACACAGAGACACAGAGACACACACACAGACACAGATACAGACACACACATATACACAGACATACACAGACACACACACACACACACAGGCACAGATACAGACACACACACATATACACAGACATATACACAGACATATACACAGATACAGAGACACACACATATACACAGACATACACAGAGACACACAGACACACACACAGACACAGATACAGACACACACATACATACACACACACACACACACACACACACACACATACACACATCCAAAGTTGGAATGTAAAGTTATACATACCTCCCTTTTGGGGGTTATGGCTGGTACTTGAAAATAACAATATTTCTGAATAATTTATTCAGGAAATATAGAGTGTTCTTAAAAATTCACCAACAAGAAAAGAATTTATTGCTTAAGTCAGGCAAAACACTTAGAAAGGTTTGCCTATGTGTGGTACCCTGTGTCGTATACTGGGAAACTGCTGATATCAACCAGCCAGATTGTCAGAGTCACCTGTGGTGATGCCACTCAAGTCCACTGCAGTCAGGCCCAGTAGAATCAGCACACACACTTTCCCAACTGAAATGCAACAGTCTTACTCAGCTTGATCCTATAAGAGTTAATCATGTCTTGCTCTCAGCTGAAGTGAAGGCACTGGCCAAAGTAAGCCATAATTTTAGCAATGGTGGATTAAGCCTATCATGCCTAGTGTACTGGCTAGTTTTGTGTGTCAACTTGACACAGGCTGCAGTTATCACAGAGAAGAGAGCTTCAGTTGGGGAAGTGCCTCCATGAGATCCAGCTGTGGGGCATTTTCTCAATTAGTGATCAAGGGGGTAGGGCCCCTTGTGGGTGGTGCCATCCTTGGCTGGGAGTCTTGAGTTCTATAAGAGAGCAGGCTGAGCAAGCCAGGGGAAGCAAGCCAGCAAGGAACATCTCTCCATGGCCTCTGCGTCAGCTCCTGCTTCCTGACCTGCTTGAGTTCCAGTCCTGACTTCCTCTGGTGATCAACAGCCATGTGGAAGTAAGCTGAATAAACCCTTTCCTCCCCAACTCGCTTCTTGGTTATGATGTTTGTGCAGGAATAGAAACCCTGACTAAGACACCTAGCTTTCCTGATCATAAGGGGTAGCTGCAATAGGAAATACTTGGGGCCTGACCCCTCTTGGGTGTACCAGAGACACCTGGGTTTGTGGATACTCGGGCGTAGCTCTATTGACATGGTCTGCATGAATCTTCAGACTCCCCTGGTCGGGTGCAAGGTCCTCCCAGCCTGTCTGTTCCCAGTATTTCCAGATACCATTCACCAGTGTGTTCTTTTTTACTTTCCCCCTCCGGCCACCAGGTCACAACTACACCAGGAAAGTATCATACCTGTGTCTCTCTCCTTAAAGAATGTCTCTTAGGCTGGGTGTTGGTGGCATATGTCTTTAATCCCAGCAGGCAGATTTGTGCCAGTTCGAGGCCAGCCAGAGCTCCATTGTGAGACTCTGTATCAAAAAAATCAATAAAATAAAATAAAGGACATCTCATTAAGTACGGAGGTACAGGCACTCAAGTACTTTGCAAAAGCTTTGAGTCGGGTGTTGATCCTAATCCCAACACACCAGAGTTGAGGCCAGTGGGAAGATTGTTGGCATTGTTCTGCTACATCCTGCAAAGGGAAAGAGAGAGTCTGTTGATGGGAGGTGTTACTGACTACGGAGGAGAGCTTAAGACCCGGCGCACTGAGAGCTGTGGAGTACACAAGGCTTCAAATCAAGTGCGTATCTTGGATGTGTTCTTAGGGCCAGTTCCTGGTCCTGGAAACCACATGACCAGAGTCCCTGCCTGGGGCAGAAAGTACAGCCCTCCTCTGGAACAATGTACTTCCTGTTTGTTGCCTGTGTGTGAAGGCATCTCATTGGCTTCTCATCATAATCTTGAGAGGAAGGGGAGACCCAAAAATCTCCATTGTGTAGATGTAGGTCCCTCACATCCATGCCTGTTCTAGTGACACAGCACATGAGAGGGTAAGCAAAGCTACTTCAGGCAGATAGAGAAAGCCTGAGAGTTGGAAAGTGGGCACACAGGGGTCTGGAAGCTTTCTTCTGTGCCTTCCCTTCTAGTGTATGAGCAGCTGCACCTTCTGACTTCTTCTCTGACAGTCAGTAAAATTCTAGTGAGCCTTTAGTCCCAGCACTCAGGAGGCAGAGACAAGTGGATCTCTGTGAGTTCAAAGCCAGCCTGGTCTATATAGTGAGTTACATACAGATCAGGCAGGACTATGCAGAAGAGACCCAGTCTCAAAAAACAAACCAACCAACCCCCAAAAGTTCTATTAAACATTAATGGCTTAGCTGAGTATCGAAATACATACTGATATGGGAAGATCATGTATCTGAGGCCAGCCTGGACTACATAGACTGTTTCAAAAGTTCAGTTTGAGTCTGGAGAGATGGCTCAGGGCTTAAGAGCACATGCTGCTCTTTCAGAGGACTGGAGTCCTATCTCAGTTCCTACACTGAGTTCCCAGCTTCCTGGAACTCCAGCTCCAGGAGGTCTGACCGTCTCTTCTGTGTGTGACAGGTACCCATGCACATATGACATATGTTCACAAGATGTACATTTAAAAAAATTAAAATCTTTTAAAAATTAGACAGACATCTTGCTGGCTAGTTTTCTGTCAATTTGACATAAGCTATAGTCATCCAAGAGGAGGGAACCTTAATTGAGAATTGCCTTCATAAAGTTGGGCAAGCCTGTAGAGCATTTTCTTAGTGATTGATGTGGTCTTGTGTCCTGTAACAAAAAGGGCTGAGCAAGCTGTGAGGAGCAAGTCAGTAAGCAGCACCCCACCATGGAGTGTGCATCAGCTCTGCCTATGTTCTGCTGGGTCTGAATTCTTGCCTTGATTTCTCTCAATGGTCTAAAACTCAGGATATGTAAAGCCAAAAAAACCTTTGCCTCCCCAAGTTGTTTTGGGTGTGTTTCATCCCAGCAATAGAAACTCTTGACAAGACAGATGTGCCTAAACCTTGACTGCAGACACAAATTCCCTGGGGACTTGTTATGTTAGTGTTCAGTGTCCTGGGGCCAGCCTTACCTACAGCTTCCCAGGTGGTGTAGCCCTGCCGATCCTGCAGACTGCAGACGTAATCTTAGGTAACAGAGGCCTAGAAAGCATCCAGTATTGAGACAAAACATACACTCTTTCTAAAGGACTCCCTTATTTCCTCAATTTCATATTCTTAGGCTATTTCTCTTTCCCTTTCTCACTAGGTCTTTTGCCTAAGTCAGTTAGACTCCATATCCCCAGCAACTGCCTCTCATCTTCCAGGCCATTCTCCCCAAACCAGGCGGTGCCTTTTAATGAAGCCTGCATGGCTTTGCTATCAGTCGTCAGCTCTGAGGTCCTTGAGGCAGCCCTCAACCCCCACCTCGGATGGGCTGTTCACACTGGGCTGTTCTAGCTGTCACTTTTCCTTTGGCAAACATTGTGTAAGTTTATCACGAGCAACATTTTAAATCATCACATACTGCAGAATGTCCAACGCGTGAATTACTGGATGTAATTATTTTAAAAATATTTTATTGCATTCCACATAATGTATTTGATCATATTTGGTCCACACTCATCTCCCTAACTCCTTGAAACACTCCCAGGCCTCCAGCTTCCTGGTTTTTGTTTTAATAACCATCGATTCTAATTTGTGCTGTTCGTATACTTGTGAGGTCAGAGCCATCCATTGGACGTGGTCAACCTCCCTAGAACTTCTAAGAAAACTGAGACTCTCCCCCAGAAGTCACTGACTGTCCAGAGCCCCTCGATTAACCAGGGTGTGTGTGTGTGTGTGTGTGTGTGTGTGTGTGTATGTGTGTGTGTACGCACAACCCTTTCTCACTAGAACATTGACTGGCTTGGTCTTGTCATCAAGGCATTTTTCCTGCCCTGTCTAGTTTTGCTCCAGCCCTCCCTGACCTCTGACCCTCACAAACTTTCTGCATCCCTCTTCTGCCCCTAAGTTCTCTGATGGTCTCTAACTGTGACATCTGTAACATCTGGGTATCATTTGTGGCTGGAAAGGCCACTCACATTCACCCTCTGTACTCTGACCGGTTGTGAGTTTCTGTGCTAACCGCCATCCAAGGCACAAAGCAGCTTCTCTGATGGCCTAAGAGCTACCTTATGGATGGGGATAAGAACCTAGAGGATGGTTTGATATATGTGCACTGCGCAGAATAACAGTAGAAGGTTCATCTGGGGGCCTGTGAGCTCCCCAGCCAGAGCCAGATTCACCGCCCATTTTCATAGTACTGAGCGGTGGTGCTGTGCAGGCTGCCGGGGACAGTGAACAAGTCTTACCCAGATGGGAACATAACTTCTTTGTGGTGAGAACACTTGAAACATTCATAGAGGAAAGAATTCAGAACCTGTAGTGGGTCTTTGCTACTTTGTGGGTTCTTTTTCCCACCCTTCTGTCCCTCCCTAGCTTCATCCCCCTAACACTATAGACAGGGGAGGAACAATAATGGGGGGGGGGGGAAGAAAGGAATTAGGGAAATCTTGAATCTAATTCCTTTTGGTTCTTCTTTGACCATGGTTAATAACAAACTGAACCAACCTCCCTAAATGACCGACACCCACCCACCTTGAGGAGCTCTAACGTTTAGATACCCTTGAAAAGTTCCCAGAATTCCAAATGTCACACAATCACAGAAACTGTCCGCAGCTGGCAAAACCACGCCTCTGCTAGAGCTCAAGGCAAATCAAGGTCTGATGCCTCTGAACAGTACCTGGGACTGAAACAAAAGCACATTCTTACGGTGTTGTTGTTGTTATTGTTTTAGGAAACCAAAATTCCAGAGTTCTCACTCTAAGAACCTAAAAGAATTGAACTCCTAGGATGAGAGACTCAAGGATTTGGATGAAAAGCTCAGCAAAGACATAGACATGCAGAGGAAATCACGACCTAGGAAAGAAGAACTCTAAATCAAGTAAGTGCTGGGATTAAAACTGCACACCACACACCCAACACCTCATACTATAGTTTTTAAAAAATCAACTTAAAGCTGGCTGTCAGGGTACATACACATGTAACCCCACCACCCAGGAGAGGCAAGATGATCTCATTTGAGACCTGCCTGGGCTACATAACAAGATCACCCCCATGCCACCCCTCAAAAAGAAAGAGAAAAGCCTCAAACTGGATTAATGACTCAAATATATGACCAGAAACTATATCAGCATTGAAAGAAAACAGGCGCTCCTCTTTGACTCAGCTGGGAAAGATAAGAAAAAAGGTTGAAATGCAAGATGAAGAAAACACACTCATGGTCAATAGAAATGCTTTTATTTATAAAATTGCTACTTAAATATAAACATTTCTAAATATAAACACTTCATAAGAGGCTCTGACCAGTGGTGCAGCCGTGGGTGTCCACAGGCGTGTCCTGACTCACCAAGACTTTAAGGCCAAATGTGCAGCTGGAAGAGCAGCAGCCAGAAGGATGGGAAGAACTGGAGTCTAAGACCCATGAGACAAGTCTCTCGGGCCATTTCCTCACATGAGGGCTTAGCGACCACCTTCCGGCCTTGGGTCTGAGGTTTCATTAGGCACTTTAGCATCTGTCTGGCTTTGAATATTGTCTCTGAAGTATGGCAGTTCGTGGTGAGAAAGAAAATTCTTATTTCCAACTCTAAGACGAGTTTCTGGGGCCACTGATCCTACCTACTTCAAATAAGCCACGTGGTTGTCTTGAGCACGTGTGGAGGCAACTAGGTGGCAGCAGAGTGCTAGGGTGGAAGGGGACGTGGCAGGCATCCTGCTTCCACCTGGCAGAATGAATACTGTCAGTGGCTGGCTGGACTAGCCTCCTAGTCTAGGGAAGTCTGTCAGTTATGGCGTACAGGGAGAAAGGTTAGGAGACACCACAGAGATCAAATAAAGTTGAAATGAGTGTTAGAGAAGAGGCAGATGACGATGTTCGACAAGGTAAGAGAACCTTCCAGACACGGCCAGAAGAAAAGTTAGACTGTAAACATTCAACGGGGAAGCAGTGAGAGGGTTAGCATTAGGAGTGAGGGGCAAGTGTCAGAGAGAAAGCTGCTGGGCACCGGGGTGTCTCAGGCCTTTGACACACCAGGTTTGGTGTGATCCTGACAAGACTGTTCCCATGTATGGAGGCATGATGGAGGAGCTCTCAGAGCCTGCTCCTCCTCATCCCGTGACTGCTTAGTCCACCACAGAGCACGCGGCAACCAACGCCAGCATCTGCTGATGCTGGCACAGCTTCCAGCCCACAATGCTGCTTTTCGATTGGGAGCGGCTCATTTCCCAAAGATGACACCGGCACTTGGCCTGCTTCTTGTGGACACGGAATCACTGGCAAACCTTTGGGGTCCATCCACTTCAAATTCTAGCGAGCATCAAAGTGTACAACCCACTCAGAACAAAGCTTATCTTGCACTCTGCGTTATGGATGGGCAGTGTGGTGGGGCCCTGCTTGGGAGCAGGTGCCTGGAGCCCACCAGAACCTTCCGGCGGACTGAAAGCGGCAGCAAGGGGGGATGGGAGGCAACTTGGCTCAGGTATACTCAGTTTTTCGGATATAGTTGGATGGCACATAGCCCTTCCTTCCATTAACTTCGGCCAACCACCACTCCGTATTGCCTGTGATGTCTTTAAACTCAAGGATCCTGAGTCTCTGATTGGCTGATACGCTCAGTTCATTTGGGTTTCGTGCCTTGAAGGTATAGATGGCAAAATAGACCTGTGTGAGGGAGAGAGAGGGTTAGAAACCAGCAGGCAGCATTGCTGTGAAGGCAACAGTCCATACTGTACATCTACTGTGCCCTGTGGACCTGAAAGCAGAGTTTTCTTTTTCAGTTTTTCATAGGGTTTCTCTATGTAGTGCTGGCTGTCCTCAAACTCAGAGATCTGCCTGCCTCTCCCTCCAGAGTGCTGGGATTAAAGGTGTGTGCCACCACCCACCCAGCTAAAAGTTGAATTTCTAATCTGATTTAACTTAAGAGTTTTAGTAGCTATATATGATTGGAGTATTCCACAATGAACAGGCTAGAGGAAAAGAAAACTGAAACCACCCGTATATGGTGGCAAATGCTGTCATCCCAGGGCGCAGAAGGCAGAGGCAGGAGGAGTATTAGCCTGGGATTCACAGTGAGACCCTGTTTCAAAAATAAAAGCCTCTCAAAAATATTGCTGAGCTTTTCCCTGTTTCAGAATGGCCTTAAAGAATAGTCATATTGAACCTTTGGTCAATATGGAAGATGGGTGAACCTTTCTATGCCCCAATTCTGTATTCCACCTAGAAATTATCAATTAGGATAGCTCAGTGCACTGGCTTAGCCTGCCCCCAAACCCTACGTTCCATTTCCAGAACAAGAAAGGAAAAAACCCCAAACCGAACTAATATAATAATATACAATTATTCTCAAAGCAAGAAAGGTCACTCTGTAGATGCCATAAATAGGGCCCAACATGGGGGTGGAGTGTGCTCAGTGATGGGACAGGTCATGAGGCCCCAGGGCCAGATAGGCTAAAGAACTGAGTTCCCTGTTAGCACGTCAGAAAATACTGTCCACTCAGGTTCAGAACTGGGACATCTGTCCTAAGCTGTCAGCTGAAAGAATCGCCAGACAGAAGCCAGCAGCCTCCACTCTCAGCTGTGGCATGAAAGGCAGAACTGGCCTTTGAAATCCAGCAGACTCCACCAGAGGCAAAACCACAGAGACCACATCCCCTAACACTGGTGAGAAAACCCGCAGCTGTGTGAGCCTCCACAACAAAGGGGGACAATAGCCTTGACTCAACGTGGGGGACCAAAATGGGGAGCAAAACCAGGAAAAACTAAAACAGCATTGGTCTTTCGTTTCTGGACTCTAGGAATAAAAAACATAGCTGGGTGGGTAAAAGCCTGAATGGGTGGAGGGTTAAACAGCTGCCTCCACGCACCAGAAGGATGGCATCTTTTAAATGCCCAGAGATAAGGCAGAATGCCTGCCCTGGGGATGGCCTGGCAGAGTGTGTGTGTGTGTGTGTGTGTGTGTGTGTGTGTGTGTGTGTTAGGGGTGGGGCTCAGGAGTGGGGGAGCTGCTCCCTAGGACTGCACGGTTCTGGGCCATGTAGGACAGGGCTGGATTTACAGGTCCTGCTTGGTCCCTTCCCACACTCACTCCATATCTGCTCACGATCTGGAGCCACACAGGGGTGGAATGTGCGTACCTGGTTGCCCTCTGTCTCACTGCTTCCAAGCTCTCTGTCTTCTGGACTCTGACAGGCTCTGGCAGTTACTTTTATAGAGTCACTGCCTTGGTCATTTCGCCCTGGCCCAGAGTAACTGACCACTTCTGAATTCGGGGACCCCCGATGACAGCCCCTCAGGGTTGAAGCAGGTTGGCAGATTTCTCTGGCACCATCTGCAGGGTTCCCTGGCCTGCGCTGGCAGGAAAAGCCTGGGTCTGAAAAGTATGAGGAAGGTCCAGTTTCTGGATTCCCCGTGTTCGAGGACACACCGAGAGTTTCTTGGACAGAATCCTTCGGTGGAGAAGCATCCTGAGGCTGCTTCAGGGAAAGTCCTGAGGTGAAGGACACGCTCATGTTGTTGGAGTTGAAGGTCAAGGCACTGTTGCTGTTCTGGCGATGGAACCTGGGGGAGGAGCCACTGTGCTCTGACTCTGTGGATGAGTGGCTGACCACGGAGGAGTCCGAATGGCTGCAGCGAGGATTGTAAGGCTTCAGGAAGGAGCTGTAGACAAAGCCTTTGGTGACTGCCGAAGGAAAGAAAACAGCTTCAGCCTGGAGCAAGAGGAGTGGGGTAAGGGAGTCGGGGATACCAAAGATTTTACAAAGTACTGTTTAAAAGCTAGGTCAATGGGGTTGGAGCAATGGCTGGGCAGTTAAGAACATAGGTTGCCCCTTCCAGTGACCTGGGTTCGATTCCCAGCACCCACACAGCAGTCACAACCATCCATAACTCTGGTTTCAGGAGGTCTAACATCACCTTCTGGCTTCCACAGACACACCAGGCATATGTGGTGCACAGACACACATGCAGCCAAATCACCATACTCAAAAAAAAAAAAAAAGAGCTAGGTAAAGAGTGACAAAATCAAATGCTTAGTCATCCACAGCTTGTGGCATCCACACCAGAAGATGGCTGCCTATACCTGTGGCTACCTTCTAGGTCATTCTTACACATCCCTAAAATGACAAGGTGTCTATGGACAACTGACAGGACAATGCCAAGACAAAATCAAAAATCAAATAGCTCGTGCTTATAACCTTAGCACTCATGAGACTGAGAAGGAAGGATTACTGCAAGTTCAAGGCCAGCCTTACTGAATTTGGCAGTGGCACAGAAGACAATGTGACAGGCTTCCCCAGAGCATCACCTGACTGAGAGAAGACTTGGATGGGCTGAAGTTCAAATATACCACGTCTGGCAAAGATGGATTTCAAGGCCGTCCCTGTGCCAAGCCCCTCAGAAAGGCCATCTGCACTTGTCCCCTCCACACATCAGAACCATCTTAGGGTCAGGGCACGCTGGAACAAGCACACAGCCGTGCCCAGAATGTGCTCACTTCAACAAATAGCCTGGTGGTGACAGAGGGCTCTCAGCCACATGTTTCAAACACACAAGTTGTTTCTTGTCTGAAGAAAGAGAGGCCTCAGGACTTAGTCATGTGACTCCTCCTTTTCCTTAAATGCTGGGATTATTTGAGTCTTATCGAACTTTGTCTTCGTTTCCATCCCAGGACTCTTCTCATGAAGGAATTCCAGCTTTCTAGAGCCAAGGGACTCTCCTGGGTCCCCCACATGAGAGGGGGTCTTTGGATGCAAGGTGAGGTACGTCATCTGGCTTTTTACATGGATTCAGGGTCTGAATTCTAACCACAGACTGGTAAAGCATTATCAACTGAACTACCTCATAAAGATGGTTTTAAAGGAACCCCAAGATGCAGAAGTTGGCCTAGGCCCCCAGAATACTTGGGCCATCATGGTCTTTGGAACTTACAGTTTTTGGAATGTCAAATACTTATCTACTTCACAAGGTAAGTTATGGTCACAACTTCTTTCCTGCTTCTCAGTTCAGGTTTTGTCAAGAGGGTTCTGAAAAAGCCCTGTTCTTCTCATCTTGCTGCATTTTAGAATTGTGGGAAAAGGATTACACTGATGTCCATAATCCCCCTCCAAAAAAAGAAAGCTATGAACTGTTTGATTTCCAGTCACTCTCTAAACAGCTGTGAATATTGCCGTAGGGGAAAGCTGACAAAAACCACAGGCTTTCGTTCACACACACACTTTACAGAATCAGAAGGCAACGGACAAACACAGGGACATCTTCAGGATAAATAAATAACACAGTTGTCTCTGAAAGTTGTCAAAACAAAAGCAATCTGAAGCAGGCAGCTTCAGGATCAACCCGAGCTCCACACTATCTAGAAACCAGGACAATTCTACAGTTACTGCCCCCAAAATCAAAGGCTCACGGTTTTTTTTCCTCAGAGTCTGATTACCCAGCGCTCACCTCCGTTGTCCACAAGCCAGCGGTTCTGGCTGCCCATGGGGTCCTGCTTTTTGATCACGCCCACCAGGTCCCCTTCCAAAAGGGAGACATCCAAGTCCTGAGCAGCGTTGAAGTTCCGTTGGACATGGAAGAGCTTCTCTGGTGGGTACCTCGCCAGCAGGGAGCTCCGCAGCTCTTCTGACTGCAGCATGTAGCTTGGCTGGAAGGCAGAACGGAGCCCATAAGAAACCTCGGAACGGTACCCTGGCAGCCATGTTTAATCTCAGCCCTGCCACGGCAGGAGTGAGGTGCCAACCCGGAGCCACTCCCCAAAAGACACTTTTACAATCAAGTCAGGCTGTGTGAGGTAAAAAGCACAGTGGTGTTTTAATGTCTCTGAAGCTATGAGGCAAGCTAACACCCTTACTTTATGCAAAAATAACAACAACAAAACAAAAATATGATTAAAATGCTACCAGTCAAAGTTCTGAGGCTGGGGAGGCACTGTAGCCCAGAGGCAGAGCATATTTTTAACTCGTATAAGGCCTTGGGTTCAATTGCTAGTACCAAAATAAAAAAAAAAAACAAAACAATTTTAAACAACATTTTTTTATTTATTGTGTTACAGTGGTCTGCCTGCACATATGCCTGTAAGCCAGAAGAGGGCACCAGATCACATTACGAGCCACTGTGTGGGTGCTGGGAATTGAACTCTGGACCTCTGGAAGAGCAGTCAGTGCTCTTAACCTCTGAGCCATCTCTCCAGCCCCTAAAATAAAATTTAAAATGAAAACAAAAAATTCCAAATACCAAGTATATCACTAGGTCTTATATTATTGTTATATAAGCCTAAATAATTAGAGTTAAATTACAGGGAGGAGCTGAAGAGATGGTTCAGGGGTCAAGAGTACTCATTGCTCTTGCACCCATGTCAGACAGCTCACAACCATCAATGACCGGAGCCCCAGAGCATCTGACACCCTCTTCTGGATTCTACACACATAACCTAAAATAAAAATCTTAAAAACGAAAAACTAAAGGCAATAGTAAATCCAATTCTCCTTAGTAAAGTAAACGAATGCTCACAGGATTTTATGGAGCAAATATCTATGAAGGGAGGGTGACTGCTCCTTCTGCCTAGGAACCCACACGACCTGGTATATCTTACCCCAAATTTTAAACTATGAAAGACCTGTGTTAAAAAACCAAAAACCACAATGCTACTCCAGGCAAAGAAGTCATTGATCGTTTGGCTATGCTTCTGGCTTTCCTGATAAAAGATCAAAACCAGGCCTGACTCATTTCCCTTAATTAACTCATCAGTGTATCAGTGCTTTACTAAGATCCAAGAAGGATTCAGGAGGCAGCCTGAAATGCACACCAAAACTCCAGGTGATCCCAGCTGGGTACCAGGAACCACAACAGTGATGCCTGAGATGGAACAGGCCCGACCAATGACCTCAGGTTCTCCCTTTGTTATGGAAAGTCAAGACCCCCACCACACTGTTCTCGTGCAGAAGCACAGCAGGCTGTTCAACATTAAATACATCTTCCCGGCACGGTGCTCACGTGCTCGGCAGCTCCACACCTTAACTTGGGTAAGCCTGGTAACGGCCCTGTGGTAGAGGGCTGCGGTTACCAACTCTCACCCGGAGTAGAGACAAAGAGTGAGGGGACATGCTTAGATGCCCGGTGTGTACAGGTCAGTCCCAGGAGCCAATGCAGGAGCCTACTCACCATGCCCAGAAGGGTCTTCCGTGATGACTGGCGGTCTGTGGTTTTCCTCTCAAAGGGCTTCCTAGGAGCCGGGAGGGATTCTGGGAAGAAAGTGAAGACCTGGAGCTGCTGTAGGACCCGGCTGTGCTCCTCATGGAAGATGGCGATCAAATTGCCTTCTCGGTCGCTGGCTTTCAGTAACTGCAGCCAGTGGGAGTCAAGGCAGGAAAGGAGAGAACGCAGATGAAGGATCCCTGCACAGTTTTTAGAACAGGGGTTCTCCACCTTCCTAATGCTGCGACCCTTTGATATAGACCCCTGACCATAAAATTATTTCATTGCTATTGTAATTTTGCTACTGTTATGAATCATAATGGGAATATCTGTGTTTTTGATGGTCTTGGGTGACCACACTATGGTCAGCAGTAGTTGGCTGAACTATTACCAAAAAGGCAGCCGATGCAAGAGACAAGGCCCTGCCCTTAAGATGGAAAGAGATGTTTGAACAATCTCAGTCTTCATGGCACCATGAATGGACCAAGAATCCCTGACGGGCAGGACCTCATGAGCCCACCATGAATTCCAGAAAGTTCCAATCGTATTTCAGCGCTGACTCGGCCCCGCAGGGCAGGACTCACCGACAGCAGCGGCTGCAGCTGCTCCAGGGCCTGCTGCACGAAGTCACAGTGGGCTTCGGCGTAGCCGTGGATGCAGTTGGTGAAGAGGCTCTGGGCGTACTGCTGGAACTTGGGCAGCTCGTCCAGCAGCTGCGAGTTCAGGGCCTCGTAGTTGTTTCGGGCTGATTGCAGCTCCTCCAGAGTCTTCTTGTCCTTGAGCTTCTCCGCTTTCTCAGTGCAGTTGTGGAAGTCCAAGAGCTTGTCGAAACGCTTCTGCACCAGCTTGTAGGGCCCCGTGAACATGTTCAGCAGCTGGTTTAAGGGACTAATGACAAGCCGCTCAGTCCTCTCCTTCTGTGGGGACAAGAGAGGCACCTTGCACCCAGGCACACCTTTAATCCCAGGGGGCAGAGGCAGGCGGATTTCTGAGTTTGAGGCCAGCCTGGTCTACGGAGTGAGTTCCAGAATAGCCAGCACTACACCGAGAAACCCTGTCTCAAACAAAACAACAAAACAAAACAAAACAAAACAAGCTTGTTGCTCAGCTGGTAAGTACCTCATTTTCTGTCTCTAAGGTAGTCTAAGGTTGATTTGGTCACATCTCATATACCTCTCCTTGCTCCAGGGCTAAGGTGACCCTGTGCAGACCCATACATACACCCTACCAGGATTTACCTGGCAATTCTCACAATCAGGCCTTTGCCAGCTTTGTTCTCCTTTTAGCAAAGTACGCGTCAGTGTGATGTGTGATTAGCCTGTGTGGTTACCTGGCCACACGCCCTGCCTCCTCGTCTAGGCGCTCAGTGTGATTGCTTAAGTCTGGGACTGCCCCCTGTTCCTCAGTGTCTGGGCCAGCGGTTCTCAGCCTGTGGCTAGTGATCCACTCGGGGGTCACACGACCCTTGCCCAGGGGTTGCATAGCTGATATTTACATTATGACTTATAAGAGTAGCAAAGTTATAGTTATGAAATAGTAATGGAATAACGTTGGGGTCACCACAGCATGGGGAATTGTATTAAAGGGTCAAGGCACTGGGAAGGCTGGGAACCACTGATCAGTGACTGCTGCGTGGTAAAGCCCACTTTTGCCTTTCAGAGGGGAGTTTTCTTTTATTCCTTCTAGAAAGACAGATGTGGACATTGATGGTACGCCACTACACACATAAAAACACAAATAGGTACTCACTGTCGTATTATCTGATGTGTGCAGGTGCTTGTGTGTGCGGATGCTAGAGGACACCGCTGGTGTTGTGCTTCAGGGGCCCTTGCTGTCCTGAAATCTACTAAGCAGGCTCAGGTGGCTGGCCAAGCTACCTGTCCCTACCTCCCCGGTGCTGAGAACAAGTGTGTGCCACCACACCTGCTACTGTTTAACAAGAGTACTGAGCATAGATCTTAGGTTCTCAGGCCAGGCAGTGGTGGTATACACTTTTAGTCCCAGCACTCAGGAGGTAGAGGCAGAAAGATCTCTTGTCGGGTGGAGGCTAGCCTGGTCTATATAGTGAGCACTAGTATAGTCAGGACTCTATCTCGAAAAACAAAACCAATAAAACCTAACACCAAAACAAAACAAGAAAAGAAAAAAGAACTTAGGTCCTCAAGCCCTTTGTCAGCTCTGGCAGCATATTATTAAAGGATTTCCTCTTGAAACCGATGAAAGTTTCCCCCTGTGGGCACTCCTACGAAGAGCTCTAACAAACCACAAGCCCACACAATTGCATAGCCTCATTACTCTTTGGAAGTTCCTAAGCAACGTGGCCTTTAGCACTTTCTCAAACCCTGATGCCTCGTGCCTCTGGCCTCTGCAGAAGTGACTTCTGTGTGAGCTGCCCTGGGAGAGGACCCTGGGAAGGGAGCCATGCCTTGAAGGCCGGGCGGGACAAAGTGACTTACAAACTGTGTAAAGAGCTGGTCACTGATGTATCGATGCACCTTCTCGAACTGCTCCAGGTCATGATGTCCCCTCTCCATGCACAGATCCCATATGCTCATGGCTGCCACCACCTTCACACAAGCGGATTCCTGGAGCCCGTGAGAAAGACAAGAGTGAAAATACAAAGAGCTTCGTGGTCTTTGAAGTCTCCCTGCGCACGCAGCCAGTGTGACGATCCTACCGAGCAAACACCCCCGTCTCAGGCAGTATTTCCACTCAGGAACAAGCATGCCTTTATAAATGATGCATGGGGCACAGAGAAAAGAACTGTAGAACTACAGAAACCTGGTGGATTTATCAGTTTGACATTTTTCTTTTTTTTTTTTAATTTTTTTTAAGATTTATTTTATTTTATTTTATGTGTATGAGTACACTGTAGCTGTACAGATGACCGTAAGCCATCATGTGTGTGGCTTCTGGGAATTGAACTCCGGCTCCGCTCTATCCGGCGTAATTCACTGTAGCTCTCTTCAGACACACCAGAAGAGGGCGTCCGATCTCATTGCGGGTGGTTGTGAGCCACCATATGGTTGCTGGGATCCGAACTCAGGACCTTCGGAAGAGCAGTCGGTGCTCTTACCCGCTGAGCCATCTCGCCAGCCCTGACATTTTTCTTTAATACCCTGGATGGTGGCAGTGGTGGCGCACGCCTTTAGTCCCAGAACCCAGGAGGCAGAACCAGGCAAATCTCTGAGTTCCAGACCAGCCTGGTCTACAGAGTTAAGTTTCAGGACAGCCAGGGCTACACAGAGAAACCCTATCTCAAGAGGGGGGGGGGGGTGCGGAGAGATTGTATGTGTGTGTAATTGTGGGCACTTATAGAGGCCAGAAGGGACATCACATCCCCTGGAGCAAGAGTTACAGATTGTGAGCTGCCTGTGGTTGGGAACCACACTTAAGTTCTTCAGAAGAGCATGAACCTGAATGAGTTTTTCTCTTTTTAATACGGAAGGCATCATCTGTGAGCAGGAGCCATGCTAATCTTTTCTGCACTGTCCAGACTTGAAGTACCAAACCGTCAAACCAAGCACCCAACAGTTTCTTAACTCACCATAAGTGAGCCAACTCAGAACCAGACGATCCCTGACAGCCAATGCGCAGTCAGCTCCCTGCTCAAGTCCCGGCTCACCCTACCCCTTCCCTGGGACAACTGCTTCAGCCTCCCTCATCACAAACCCTCCTGCTTCCTGCACTGACTCTGGCTCTCCTGGTGGCTTCCCCCCACTACGACAAATCTCTTCCTGCAGATGACGTGACTCACTGAGCCATGTTCTTGTCCCCGCATCCACGCCCACTGAGAGTGTGTTAGCTGGCTCAGTTATCATGTGCTGGAGGAGGCTCTGACTGTGTGTCGTTCTGTTTCTGAGTCCGCCTACTTGGCACGGTGACTGATATTTTTAAGTTTAGGGACTGCTTACTGTTTTGATATTAATGCAAATGAAACCCAAATGCATAAATTCTCCATGACTGTATTGCAAGAGTCAACAAAAATCCCCACAGCAAAACGAATCTGTGTCTCACACATTAGTAGTTTACAATATTTTTAGATATTTTACTTAAAATCATAAATATATTTATAAGAGCCTATACGTTGTCAGCAGGATAAACTGCAGAGTCCACTAACTCTTTTCTAGCAGAGATCGCGTAATGGAAAAGTGATTGTTTTCTAACTTTATGTTTAAGAACTGCATGTAGGGTATGGTGGTGGAAGACTATATATACATATATTCCCAGCACTCAGGAGAGAGGTGAGAGGTTCATGGTTATCCTTGGCTATGTAGTGATTTGAGGCCAGCCTGGACTACATGAGATTTTTACCTCTAAAAAGGAACAAACAAAAACATTGTTAAGACCCTAAGTACCAGTTGTGTGCAATGTATACAGCTAGTACACAGCCAGAGAGCTGCTGCGTGTGTGCGGCGGCCTCTGCTCTGGCCTCTCTGGACCGCCTAACTGTTGTTGGGAAGGGCCTTCACTCTATGTCTGTGACACAAGTGTCCCAAGCATTATCGCCTAACCTGCATGGCCAGTGTCAGGGCCACATGGACCCACCTGTGGAAAGGCTGTCAGTGTCACATAGGCCCCGCCTTACTCCCTTGTCAGTTTTTACTTAAATTTTTTTGAGACAGTATCATCTGACATCAAACCCACAGCAATCCCCCTGCCTCAGCCTCCTTGGTGCTAGGAGACCGCCACCCCCTCGGCTTACCCTTGGTTCTCTTATATAAGATCACATTCACTTGTGAAGAAGGTACGGCAGACACCCTGCAGCGCCTACACGGTGTTCTAATAAATCAAGAGACTTCTGAGAGAACGGCAGTGACCTGAGCCCACCTGGTATCCTTTGGCTTCTCCTATTCCCTTAAGGGTCTTATGGTTGCAACAGCTCAGCCATGCTAGGGTCATAGCGGCTCAGACCTGAAACCCCAACACTCAGAAGATGGAGGCAGGACAGAGTTCAAGGCCAGGGCTGGAGAGATGCTCTATGGTTCAGAGTACTTCCAGAGGACTGAGGTCAGACCCACATGTATGTGTGCACATACCCCCAGACACACAAATAATGAAGTAAGACTTAAGGAAAAAGACACATTAAGGCCACCGTACAACACGGGGGGTTGAGATCAGCCTGGGCTATAGGAAACCCTTTCTCAAACACCTCAGCAGGGACTGCCACACATCTCCACCTTCAATCCTCCTACCATCCATCCCAGTATCCCAGCCTGCCAGAGAAGGAAGTAGGCCACTGAGGTAGGTAGAGGAGGTTCAAATCTTCTCGCTCCCTCCTCCACCAAGTCCAATCCCTGGGTCTCATCCCCAGCTCCACAGCAGACTACCTGCTGTGGCCTCTCCTTTCAGATCCTGATGGAACACTCTGCTTCCTTTCTGGGCCCTCCAGCCCCATTCCCTAAAGCCACACCTTGCAGGATCCCAGAAGCATTTGCTACCGGGCAACCCACAGCTAACACACTCTCCTAAGAGAAGGCAAGAGAAACTGGGGGGAAACACCCACCCATCAAAGGGAAGACTAGATACAAACACCTAGAATTACAATTCCCCCAAACCTAGATACCTACAGATGCCAGTGTAAAATCACAATAACAGCCAGGCCAGTGTGTCTCCACCAGAGCCCGGCCAGTGTGTCTCCACCAGAGCCCAGCCAGTTTACTACAGCAGGCCCCAGGAAAGGCAACAGAGCTGAAGAACAAGACAATGACTTTAAAAAAGCCTTTATGGATATGATACAAGTCCTTAAAGAGGAAGTGAATAAACCCTTTAAATCTATGAAAGCAAATGGTGGAAAGAAAGGAGTCAAACAGTTCAAGGCCTGAAAGTGGAAACAATAAAGAAAACCCAAACCGAGGGAAATGTGGACATAAAAAAATAAGAACTCATCAGGAACCTCAGGCAAGGTTCACCAACAGTACAGAGGTTCTCAGTCACTGCAGACAAGATGGAAGACATGAGTACCTTGGTCAAGGACAATGTTAATTCTAAGACTCCAAGCATAAAGCATCCAGGAAATCTGGGACAGGATGAAATGACTAAAAACAAGAATAATAGGTCTAGAGGAAAGAGACAAAACCCAGTGCAAAGGAACAGAAAATATTTGCAACAAAATCATAGAATATTTCATACCCTAAAGGAGGAGATGTCTATCAAGGTACAAGAATCTTATAGAATACCAAATATACTGGACCAGAAAAGAAATCCCCCTCTGCACATAGTAATCAAAATACTAAATGTACAAAACAAAGACAGAACATTAAAAGCTGCAAGGGAAAAAAGACCAAGTAACATATAAAGGCAGACCTATTAGAATAACACCTGACTGTTTCCTACTAACCTCTTGCTTCAGTTTTTTGAGACAGGGTTTCCCTGTGTAGCCCTGGCTGTCCTAGAACTCACTCTGAATACCAGGCTGGCCTCAAACTCAGAAATCCGCCTGCCTCTGCCTCCACTTCCAAGTGCTGGGATTAAAGGCATGCGCCACCACTGCCCAGCAATACTTGACTGCTAACAGTCAGAAGGGCCTGGACAGATGTTCTACAAATTCTAAGAGATCCCACAGATCCCAGCCCAGACTACTGCATGCAGCAAAATGTTCAATCGCAATAGAGGTTGAAATGCTTTCCCAAGATAAAACCGAATACAAGCAGTAATATCCGTAAGTCCAACCCTACCGAAGGTGCTAGATAGAGGACTTCAACCTGAAGAGGTCAATCCCACTCAAGAAAACACAAGGAATAAACAATCTCAGGCCAGCAAAACAAAAGGGGAGGAAAGCACACAAGAACAAAATAACAGGAACCAGCAAACACTGCTCACTGACAACCCTCAACACTAGTGGTCTCAATTCCCCAATGAAAAGCCACAGACTGACAGAATGAATGCAAAGCCAGGATTCGTCCTTCTGAGGCAGCCAAGAAACACCTCAACAATAAGGGCAGACATCACCTCAGGGTAAAGGATGGAGAGAGGTTCCAAGCCAATGGACCTAGGTGTAGCCATTTTATACCTGACAAAAGTAGACTCCAAACCAAAAGTATTCAGAAGAACTAGAGAAGGGCACTACATGCTGAAAGGAAAAATCCAACAAGAGGACATTGTGACTCTTAACATCTGTGCACCAAACACAAGGACACTCAAGTTGACAAAAGGAACAAACAGTACTACAGCTTAAATCGGGTACAGATGCTCACACTTGGACAGTGGGAGACTACAATGGAAGTCCTACTCAGCAATGGACAGAATATCACAACAAAAACTGAGCAGAGAAATACTGGAGCTCACAGACGTTATAAACCAAATGGACCCAACAGACATCTACAGAACATTTCACCCAAACACAAAAGAATATGCCTTGTTCTCAGCACCTCACGGCGCTTTCTCTGAAGCTGAGCACACATTCAGACATAAAGTAAGGCTCAGCAGCTGCAAGAAAGCTGAAATGACATACTGCATCCTATCTGACCACTATGGATTAAAGCTGGTGTCAGCTCCACAGAAACAACAGAAAGCTTACATACTGAGACTGAACAGCTCTCCACTGAATGGGAAATGGGTCAAGACAGAAATTAAGAAAGAAAAGCTGCCGGGCGGTGGTGGCGCACGCCTTTAGTCCCAGCACTTGGGAGGCAGAGGCAGGCAGATTTCTGAGTTTGAGGCCAGCCTGGTCTACAGAGTGAGTTCCAGGACAGCCAGGGCTACACAGAGAAACCCTGTCTCAGAAAAACCAAAAAAAAAAACAAAACAAAACAAAACAAAAAAAAAAAATGCTTTCTAGAATTGAATGAAAATGAAAACACAACCTGCCTGAACGCAGGGACACAATGAAGGTGTTAGTTTTGAGAGGCAGGGGCATAGCACTAAGTGCCTTCATCAGAAAAAAAAAAAAACATACCCAGAAAGAATAGATGTCAAGAAAGAAACTCAGGTCTAAAATGAGTAAAATAGAAACAAAAACAAAACAAACGAAGAATCAATGGAAAACAGAGTTGGCTCTTTAAGAATCAGTAAAATTGACAAACCCTTATCCAAATTAACCAAAGGTGGAGAGAGAACATCCAAATGAATAAAATTAGAAGTGAACAGGGGGCATAACAGCAGACACTGAGGAAATCCAGAGAATCATGAGGACATACTTTTAAAAAACCTGTATGCCACCAAATTGGAAAATCTAAAAAAAAAAAAAAAAAAAAAAAGAAGAACAAGATAATTTCTTGCCAACTCAAGATCAGATACACAATTTTATCAGACCTCCGTGCTCTAGTAAAATAGAAAGAAGCAGTCTTTAAGTCTCCCAACCAAAATGAGACCAGGGCCATGTGATTTTAGTGCAGAATTCTACCTACCTATCAAACTTCCAAAGAGTTAATGCCAACACTCCTCAAATTATTCCACAAAATACAAACAGAAGAAACATTGCCCCAATTTGTCTTATAAGGCTAGTTACTCTGATACCTAAACCTGGTAAAGATCCAACAAAGAGAATTACAGACTAATTTCCCTTATGAACATAGATGCAAAAATTCTCAATAAAATACTTACAGACAGACTCCAAGAACACATCAAAAAGATCAATGACCATGATCAAGTAAGCTTTATCCCAGAAATGCAAGGATGGAACAACATATATAAATTGATAAAAGTTATTGACCATGTAAACAAGCCGAAAGACAAAAACCACATGATCATCTCATCAGATGGAGAAAAAGCCTTTGACAAAATCCAACACCCTTTCATAATAAAAATCCTGGAGAGAATAGGCATCCAAGGACATACATACCTTGACATAATAAAGGCAGTTTGTATCAAATCACCACCATCAAATCAACTTTAATGGAGAGAAACTCAAAGCAACTCTGATAAAATTAGGAACAAGACAGGGTTGCCCACTCTCTCCATACCTGTTCAATATAGTACTTGAAACTAGAGCAATAAAACAACAAGGGGATACAAATAGAAAGAGGGCTACAGATAGAAAGAGAAGCAAAGTATTTTTATATGTAGATGTTATGATAGATACATAAGTGACACTAAAAATCCCACTGGGAAATTCCTTCAGTGATAACTTTTATCACTGAAACTACAGCTGACATATAGTTTCAGTGAAGTGGCAGAATATAAAATTAACTCACAAAAATCTGTAGCCTTCCTATATACAAATCCTAAAAAGACTGAGAAACACCATCCTGCACAATAGCCTCAAAAATAGAAAATATTTTGGGGTAACACTAACCAAGCAAGGGGAAGACTTGTAAGACTAAAACTTTTTTTTTTTTTTTTTTGGTTTTTTCGAGACAGGGTTTCTCTGTGTAGCCTTGGCTATCCTGGAACTCACTCTGTAGACCAGGCTGGCCTCAAACTCAGAAATCCGCCTGCCTCTGCTTCCCAAGTGCTGGGATTAAAGGTGTGCGCCACCACCGCCTGGCAGACTAAAACTTTTAAGACACTGAAGATAGAAATTGAAGAAGATAACAGAAGATGGAAAGATCCCTCATGCTCCTGACCAGCAGGATTAACATGGTAAAAATGGCCATCCTACCATTCTGCAGATTCAACACACTCCCCACCAATCCTAACACAATTCTTTACAGATCTCGAAAGGTCAATTTTCAGCTAAAACAATTCTGAATAATCAAAGAACTGCTGGTTGTATCACTATTTCAATTTCAAGTAATATTACAGAGCTTTAGTAATAAAAACATCAGAGTATTTGTACAAAACCAGACACGTGATCAACAGAATCAAATTGAAGACCCAGTCATATATCAACACATCTACGGACTCCTGAGTTTTGATAAAAAGAAGCCAGAAATAGACACTGGAAAAAAGATGGCATTTTCATCGAAAGGTGCTGGTCAAATGAAGAATGCAGAGAGATCCATACTTATCATCCTGTACAAAACTCAACTCCAAATGATCAAAGACTTCAACATGAGAGCAGAAACACTGATCTGAGAGAAGAGAAAGTGGGGGATGGTCTTGAACTCTGGCCCAGGAGAAGACTTTCTGAACTGAACACCATGATCACAGACACTAAAGTTAACAATTAATAAATGGGACCTCAAGGAACGGAGACGCTTCTGCACAGCGGAGGACACCGTCATTAGGACAAAGCTGCAGCCTACACAATGGAAAGGAAATTTACCAACTACACATCTGATAAAATATAAAAAGAACTTATAAACTGGATATGAAGAAAAAAATAACCCAATTTAAAAACCGGGGACTGACAAAACAGAATTCTCAAAAGAGGAAGCTCAAATGGCCGAGGAACACTTAAAGAAATGTTCAACATCCTTAGCCATCAGGGAAATGCAAATGAAAACTACTTGGAGATTTTATCTTACGCTGGTCAGAATGGTGGAGATCAATAAAACAAATGACAGCTCACACTGGCGAAAAGGACACTCGTGGAGTAAAGAGGACACTCATGCATTGCTGGTGGGACTGCAAACTCACGAAGTCATTATGGAAATTAGTGTGGCAGCTCATCAGAAAGATGGACATAGATCCAGCTCCGCCAGTCTAGGCAGATCCACAGAGGACGATTCATCCTACCACAGGGCACGTGCTCAGCCACGTCCATTGCTGCTCTATTCATAACAGCCAGAAACAACTTAGATGTCAACCAATGCAGGAGTGGATGAGGAAAATGTGGCTTATTACACAATGGAATAGTACTCCACTGTTAAAAAAGACATAATTCATGAAATTCCAAGGTAAATGGATGGGACTAGAAAACCATGATCCTGAGTGAAGTAAGCCAGACCCAGAAAGACAAGGATGGTGTGTGCTTGCTTATATGTGGATGTTAGCTGCTAAGTCAGATAAATGAGCTCAGTCAATCTGTAGATCCACAGAGGTTAGGGGGAGGGTATGGGCCTGGGGAGAGGGATAGGCCTTCCTAGGAAGGGGAATAGAATAATAGAATAGATATGGATGGGCTGGGGGGGGCAGAGGCAAGGGGATGGGAAGATCAAACATGGAGGGAGAGGGAAGAGTGGGGAGGGGGTAGGCTAAAATTAAGGGTCATTTAAAGGATCATAGGCAAACCTGATACAGTAGAAGCCTCCTAAACTATGTATGTATAATGAAAGCAATTGGAATGAAGTCAACAAATGACAGGGAAAACAGGGCCCCAGCTGGACATCTCTCATCACCAAATGAAGCTTCAGTCCTGGGAATGGGTTGCATTTAATTGAGTTGTTGGTCAAAGGCGTCCCATGGAACCCCCCCAAACAACCCAGGCTGTTGAAAAGGCTCTCCACAAACTGGTGGTAAGAGACCTTATGCTGAAAAGAACATGTAGACAACTCACTGAGCATGGGGGAGTCGAGCTAATACCTGCCCAGAGCCTCACTCCTGCCGGCTAGTGCTCTTGGAAGGTCCTCTGCGTGCCAGGGAAGGAGAGACATGAGTACCACCCAGCTACAAACGCTCTGACCCATGGTCTCCTGCGCATAAGATACCCTTGTACAAAGGTAGCACAACGCTTGTGAGAGTAACCAACCACTATCAGATCTACGGCCTGCTCATGAGTTAGAACATATACCTGATGCTGCTTGGGTGACTAGATAGATAGCCAGGGATTTTAGGGGAAAATCAAATACTACTCTTCTACAAAAGGAACATGGCAATCAAATGATTCCTAATGACATTCTGCCATACTCATAGATGAGCGCCTTGCTTGGCCACCATCAGAGAAGCCCCCTCCTGCAGTGGGTGGGGACAGATACAGAGACCCACTGCCAGACATTCTGCAGAGAGTGAGAGATCTCAGATCACCCACCCCTGCCCCTGCCCTCAAGGAAAGGGAACCCTGAGGAAGAGGAGGTGGGAGGAGAGTAAGAGTCAGCGGGGATGGAGGAGACCAAGGAAAAAGGCACTGTAGACACAGCAGAACTGAGCACACATGAGCTCACAGAGGCGGAGGTAGTGTGCCTCACTGTGAATCAGGTCCCCATGAGCAACAGGGGTCTGTACGAGGCACGCATGGCCCGGCCCTAACCCTGGAGCTATCCCCAGGTGATGACCACGTACAAATGAAAACTAGTTCTCTCCCAGGGAGTCTAAGCAGTAGATGCCAACCCAGAGTGGCATCTTTCGAAGGTCCTAGTCTTATAATGTCAGGTCAGGGCTTTTTTTAAATTAAATTAAATTTTTGCTTTACTTTTATTTCAGTTATTTATTTATTCATTTTTTGGTGTTTTGAGACAGGGTTTTTCTGTCCTAGAATTTGCTCTGTAGACCAAGCTGGCCCCAAACTCACAGAGGTCTGCCTGCCTTTGCCTCCCACTGCTGAGATTAAAGGCATGTGCCACTACTGCCTGGCTTCATTATTATTGTTGTTATTGTTAATATTATTTTAAGCCCTCTGGGTTTTGCATTTTTGTGGGATTCCTGAATGTGCAACAAGAATTTCTCTTTATCTCAGTTTCTTGTGACTTTTCTTTTTTGTCTCTTTTGTTCTATTCCAACTTGTCTGGTTTTATCTTATTTTATTTTTATCTCTTAGATGCCTGTTTTCTAATGAAGACAGAAAGGGGTGGATTCAGATGAGAGGGGAGGAAGAACCAGGAGAAGAAGATAGAGGGGAAACCATGATCAGAATATATTGTATAGAAAAAAAATATCTATTTTCAATAAAAAAAATAAAGTGCTTATCTTTTAGAATGTGCTAACTAGTGAATAACTCAGTAAAAAATAATTAAAGGAACCCCATGGAAAAGCGTTCATTCAGTCCAGACTGCTTTCGTTAAACAACGTTCTGGGTGAGCAAGTAAATGGCAGAAGACTGTCCCTAACTACAGCAACGACGACACTCACCCGTATATGCTGGAGGTAGAGAGACAGGTCTCGGATAAAAGACTTAATCAATCTCTCCTGCATCCGGAAGTTCTTTTCTGTCTCTTCAAATACTTCATCTTTTAGCTGTTCAAGAGGAGGAATGCCTTTAGAGACTCTGGACTTGCACTTAGCAGACCTTCCACCAAAACTGTAAACCTGCAGTTTCCCTGAATCCCATGAAACTGAGTTTGGAACCTGTCTCTGAAACTCTCAATTCTGAAACACACGTGGACCTGCCTACTTCACAGCCTGGTGTCCCGGTGGGGCTGCTGCCCTCTCCATTCCTGGCACTGACCCATCTGCCCACCAGGCTCTTCCCTTGTACTCGCTTCAGCCTGGTGGCCCCTCCCCACCCTCCCCAAAGGGTCAGATGAACTCAGGTTTGGAAGCACGTTTTCACTGAACTGTTTAAGTGCAACAGTGTTCAGAAACAAAGTGCGGGTCGTGGCAGAGTCCTTTCTGCCGCACACCGTCTGTGCCATCACCATCTGTACGTGGCACACAGGACGATGTGTGGAGACTTCCGGGTGTGCAACTGCCAAGCTGCGGTTCAAATTGTTCAAGCTCCTACTTTCATGGCTTCCTCTTTGTAGTAGAAGGGAGCTACGTAGATGATCTTTTAACTCCCTGGTAGCTTAATATGTCTGCATTGTAGATCAGGTTCCCCAAGTAGATTATAAGCATCTTAGAGGTATGAAGACCACAGCGACTCTTGTATGCTGGCCCAGCTGGTCTCCTAATTTGCCTCTGTACAGATTATAAGAAGCTTTGTAGCTGCAGGGCCCTGTGTCCGCTAACTGGCAACACCAAAGGAGGCGCCAAGAAGGGTCCCTTACCAACTCAC
>JADRCD010216567.1:0-35728 GCA_019843815.1 Montemys delectorum
TTTTTTTTTTACTGCAAAGGTCTCTAAGACTCAGCATAACTGAAAGGCCTGATGTAAAACACATGTAGTTTTCTTATGTTTAGCGAAGATTTAATGAAGTCTTGACTTCTCAACATGGACCACAAAAGTGCCTGTAGGGAATGTGACACAAAGATGGAAATAAACTTATTTCCCCTTCTGTTCATGCTGAATTGTCTATAGAACAAGAGTAAGCGTCCAAAGGAAAGAGTTCTGTCCTCTGCATAAAGTAATGTTTCAAGTCCTGTGCTGTCCTGGAAATATAAATAAAGGTAGAACATGTAGAACAAGCTTCTGTGTGACCACATTAATAATTTACAAAACAACTGAAGAGTGCATAAAGGTAGATACCCTGCAATTCAGCCACTTCTCACCCCTTACTACCATTTACAGAGCCTCAACCTGTAACATAATAAAACAGCTGTTAGATCACTTAAAGGCTCTCACTGGAAATCCCCGTGTAGTATTCCTTAAGTGTGAGAACTCTAGATACCTCAGATGCAAGTGTGCAGCTTCTGCCTGGAACACTTAGCATATTTCTTTTTTCTCTATGGTTTGCAATGTGTGGGAACATGTGATCAGGGTTCTTTTTATATTCAAAATGGGTCAGCTTGTGTCTAGAAAGCGTCTTATTGTCATGATGTCACCACATCTCAAGATTTGTGACCTTTTGCACCATATGGATTCATGGTAGCCCACAACTTAGTTTGCAGGCCAGAGTGCTTTTGTACCCCCACTAGGGGGAATCAAAGGCTTTTGGACTGGAATTTCAAGTAGTGATAGATTTTGAAAAACAAAAAGTAATTTTTATATATCCTAAGGACCGCCAGATGTCGCAAAGGCATCATTGATAAAGCCGGTTTTCTCCAAAATGTGGCTCTTATATGAGGAATACTATCATTGTGTTTGAGAGTTGCAGAGGCCATAACAGGTCAGTGAAATGTCCTTCAATCATCTGATTTTCACATTCAAGAATGGGCCAAGATGAAAAGACAACCACATATCTGACATTGACATTACTACCATTTAGACAACCAATTCAGACGCCTCAGTCAGTGGGATCAGCGGGGCCTTTATCACTTTGAAAAATAACAAAAACGATATAGTTTTTTTTTTCTTTAAAAGTGAAGATTTGGAGCCACAGCCTACCACTTTGCTTTAGCTGTAATGGGACCTGCACAGTGGAGGCATGAGAAAACTTTCGAAGCAATCCCTCCCCCATGAGTGTAAAGCATTTTATGAGATGTACAAAATTATAATAATGAAAGAAGTGGTGCTGAGTGAATTCTGCTGAGCCAAACTGTACGCATAAATTGGCAGTTTAACAAGTAGAACTTGGAAGCAAGCATTTGATGATTGATTTTTTATTGAGACAGAACAAGCATGATAGTGAGTAAAGTGATTTTCCTTATTGAGAGAAAAATATAGTGTTTTTCAACATGTCTCTAGGATGAATGGAAGCCTTGTCAAAAAAAATGGAGCAACACATAATATCTTTTAAAAGGTGAATTAACATAAGTATATCACTTATTTTATGGAGCAAATTTTATACTTGTCAGTTTTATTCATAATGCCATAAACTTTATGTCATAAAGGTAGGATTACTAACTTTGTTATGTCCTTTAAAAACTCAGATATTAACTGTTTTGTAAGTAGATTATAAAATATATTCATGTATTCAATGCAGTGATAAAAATTAAGTTCAAAATATGTATTTATGTGTAGATCTTAGGCAAGTCCCTGGTAATTTTAACTACTTGAAATACATTATTCAACAAGTAACCTGCTGTATATTTGTTTGTAATAGGCTCTGCCTGAGAATACAAGAACTGTCAAGACAAAAATAAGAAACATATATCATTCTAACTTAATTATAATCTATCAAAAACATTCCCATTGTCTAAGTTCCCAGTTGATATAGAAACATTCTTATAAAGACAGTTTTAAGCTAAAGTTAATTGAGATTTGCTGAAGTTAATTGAGGTCATTTATACATAGATTTATACTGCTTAAATAACATAAACATACATATCAACATGTATATACACATATTATCAGACTTTTATCTTTTCTGTGACTCATTTATAACCATATATGTGAAACATTTATATAATAAATATGAATTTGTTTATAGAAAGTCAAGAGGAGGAAGATGGGATAGAAAGTTTCTGGGGGGGGAGGATTGGAAAAGGGGATAGATACATTTGAAATGTAAATAAAATATCCAATAAAAAGATGATTATACATTTTTCTATTTGTGTTTTCTAGCTATAATTTTTAATTCTACTTAGTTGTGGACATATGATTTCCTTTCTATTAAAATGCATTACAACCTAGGAAGACGTAGTCATGCTGTTTTGCTGGATTTAAACAGGAGGCATCCTATGAATCCATGGCTCCTGTTATATTTGACTGTGTATATCATGGGTCCATGTTCTATGTGAAAGATTATCTGTATTTTATTTTAAGACTTTATGTATATTTAACCTTTAATTTGACTAGCAGGTTGTATGATTTACATAAAAAATAGATCAGCTCTGCATTCACAGAATGCTGTTGGTATGCCATAATCAATCATCTCTAAATGTTAATGGTGTTAAGGAGCAATGAGAGCATATGTCTTCTATCTGCAGGCCTGTGGATTTGTGGCATTACTTGGGATGTCTACCTGCATTAGATCATGGCCTTTCTCTGTGGTTAAGGACTAGAATTTTTGAGTGGTAGATATCATTGTAATGAAGTTGGGGAATTAGGTAAGTGTAAGTACTTCAGACACAATCATTGTCTAATAGGTACCTTGATTCCCATGCCATTCCTGTGAGGAACGTATAATAGGCTAGACAGCATGGCGATGAGAGAGCTGAGACTTTGTCTCATTTTCTTTTCACTATGTTTCAATAAAATATGGCTTTCCTTGGTGTTATCTTAATTACAACATGCTCACAATTCCTCAATGAAATAAAAAGTCAACATGTAAAAGGCAGAGGTTAGGGGAAAATTAAATTTCAATGGTGAAAAACCCACACTGTAACAAAGCTGTGTAGCCTCTTCATCATTTCTTTAAAAATGATTGTAACAAAGAATATTTATTGCTATGTAATTGTAGGATTTGTATTTAAGTGCAAATTATAATTATCAAAGCAAGAAGGACATACTAAATCATAGCAGATTTGGTTATTGGAACTATAATATTGTTACCTTGCTTGAAACACATGGTCTCTCCTGATATACAGGGAAAAAACTGAATCCATTTCAATAAATTAATAGGGATGAGAATCCCAATCCATCCTTCTTTTCAGAGGTTCACATACATTGTAATGAGATGCATTAGGAGTTTTCTTCACTTGAAATCCAAATGAGACCCATTTTGGCTCACACCCTTGACAGTCTCTTTTATATGCGTTGCTGTCTCCTGTTCTTGTGTGGGCCTGGTAAAATGCTTCCTTTGTGAGATGCACAGAGACAATATAATGCCACGAAAGACGAAGGTGTCAAAACACAAAGTTAGAGGCAATCTAATCAATGCCTCCTGATTTAGCCTTTGAAGGCTCTCTTCATTAAAACCCTTTAATGCTGAGGCTTATCTTGAGGTAGAGCTATTACTTAATATTTTTCAGTGTCATTCTTTGGACAGTCATTTGTACCTTTTAAATGTATTTTCACTATTCATTGTTTAGTAAATTGGATGCCTTGTTAGCATGGCGGTGGTATGAATGACTTGCATCAAAATGATTGAAGGTAATACTATACAAATTCTTGGTAAAATTTTCCCTATACTTTAATCCTCATCTTTCCCTCCGACGAAATAAAATCTTAATTTATTTTCTTTCTAAGTATCAGGTATAGGAGGTGACAATTTACATGCCAGAACTGGACCTTTAGATACTTTTCTATACCCAAAGATCTGCTTGTAAATCCAAAATTAATTCAAGGGAATTAAAATTTCTACTTAATAGGAATTTATTTCCACTGCTATCTTTTCACTAAGTATACCTTTCAAGATAATTTTCTTTTTGTCTTGAACATTTGAGAAAAGAAACGTGAATCACTCTAACCCTCTAAATTCTTTGTATTTGGTCTTCGTTTCTTGGTGAGTATATCGGGGATACGGCGATATGGGAGACATAACCCCCAGCTAATTCTAGGCAGGTTTGTAAACTTAGGAGCTGTGGCCATAAAAATAACAAAAACAAAAACAAAAACAAAAACAAAAACCATTCTTTGAAAGGATTTTATGTCCCTTCCAAAGTGTGAACAAAAGCATATAAAGTGGTTTTGAATCTTGAATTGTCTATTCCTTCCCCAAGAAGCGTGTTCACATAATAAATGAGAAGCTCATCATTTTGTATATTTCTTCAGTATGAAGACCAGATTGTATCATACATGGAAACACATAGAAAAGCATTTCGTTAATATTGTGTATGTGTCTGTACTTAGGCTCAGACTTTACAAATACGATATGTGTTCGAAGGCCAAATATATACAACAGTGCACACGCTTTAGATTTGTTTGTGTAGTCACAGAATTTGTAAGACTTCCTATAAACAGATATAACAAACACATGAGCTTTGATCAGAGCAGTCACAAAAGGCTTAAAATAAGCACTAAGAAATCAGCAGCTAATTTGTTTTTTAATATGCCCAGCTTAAGCAGAAGAAAAAAACTCACAAGAGGCTGTTACTACTCTTTCCACTTCAATCTATGGTTATCAGGAAAGATAAATAATATCTAAAAATGGGAAAAATAGAAAAGCATAAACATTACAGAATTTCTTCTCAGGTTATCTTGAAAATGGAAAAGAATTCAAGCAACTTTGACCTGATTTTGAAATGAGTGCTGTGGCGACTACAGCTGCTCTAGCTTAGTAATTATTTGTGATAGGTTGTTTTTTAGTCCCATATGTATAGGAGCTCCAGGCCCAGCTATCTCATTTGCTGGCACACAAACAGATTCTTCCAGGTGCTGAAAATTAAATTTTAATATATTATTTAAATATTAAGAGAATTACTGCTTCAGTAATTTTACTGCTACAGCTGGAACACAAAGCTTGCCTGTAGAATGCAGAACATTGGACAATCTAATGTATAGATGTTTATGGTGACTTTAAAACAGTATTAGTTTATGCATTTGATGTATGAGAACTATAATTGCCATGTACATTATATACAGGTACCCTTGGCTTAATCTCTAGCCATTTTGGTATCCTTTGCATTAGTATGATCAATTATTAATAGGTTGTATTGGTTGTCTAACTAAAAAAGACACAATGATAGGAATGGATAGAAAATTTTTAAGATATTAAACTCACATGCCTTTACATGTCTGTATTATTCTGTGCTGAAAGAGTTTTGATATCTATATTAGTTTAGTTCATTCATTTCTACTTTCCAATAAGAATAATATCAAAGTTGTTGAAAATCAGGGGTGAAATTAATGAGAATTTAGTCTTGAAGATACTCAAAGCGGGATTCATCACTAGTATGCCTTTTAGATTTTCTGCCTGCTCAAATTACATAAAAATAATTTTCAAAAAATACCAAGATGCTCATAGTTTGCTTAGGACTCATAGTAATAATTCTAGTATAGAATTCATAGGTTACAATCATTTGTAACAATATCTTGTGATTTTTTTTTAAAGCTTGCTTTTCTAGGAAGTGCATGTGATATCATTTCATGGCAATTACGTTTACCTACCCAGGAGCCAAACTACTTAGGTTGAAATCTCAGGTCTGCAATCTAGAAAGTTGTGTGATATTTATCGATAGCCAACCTATCAATTTCTCTACTGTCTGACCTATAAAAAGAAGCAGATTTGTGACATTATTTCAGTGATGGTATGTATTATTAAATGAATGAATACAAATGGTACCTGGCACAAAGACAGTACTCTGTAGAAGTTGGGAATTTGATCACTTATAGTTGCATAATAGCCATGATAAAGTGTGAGTACATGAGATAGTGTGAGTACATGATATAGTGGAGCACATGAAATGGCATGAGTACATCAGATAATGTAAGTACTGGTATAGTGTATAGAACATGAGATATAGTGTGTACAAATGATATAGTGTGTATACATTGGATAGTGTGAGTATATTGGAATGTGAATATATGATATAGTGTGACTACATGCAATAGTGTGAGCATATAGGATAGTGTGAATACTGTAATACTGTGATGACATGGAATAGTGTTGCTACATGATATAGTGGGAGTACATAGGATAGTGTGAGTACATAGTGTGAATACTGGACTAATGTTTCTATGTGGGATAGTGTGAGTACATGGTATAGTCGGAGTATATAGGACATTGTGAATACAGGAATAGTGTGATTACATGGGACTGTTTGAGTCCATGGCATAAGGAAGTAAATTTCACTTTTATAATTTTTGAAAGATTGTTGTATTTCTTCAAACTTGCTACTCTTAGATAGTTGTGTTATTTAACCCATTGACTTAAATAAACTCCTAACCTTTAGATTTGCTACTTGAAATAATTTATGGTTTAGTTCATAACTCCAAATATAGTGTGAAAAACTGTAAGACAAACTGTCAAATGGTGAAATATTTAACAAAATCTTATGAGGAAGAGTTACATAATTACTCCTTAAACCACAGAGCACATTTCAAAACTATGAATAAAGAATTTGTCAGCCTTTTCATTTTTTTCCTCTCCTAGAGCACAATTCCTGAAAGTACTCACTTTGAATGTTAGCCACTTTTGGAAATGCCTAAATGGTTTTAAAAATCACTGTCTGAAACACAAGTGTACAAATTAAATCTGGAATTTATATTGTAAGTACAATAATACCCTTTTGTTGCAAAGAATGCTTTTTATGTATCAGTGTGATTGACCACTTTTTTCCAACATAAAAAAATGAAAGGTTTAGAATGTCAAAGTCAGTCAGTCAAAATGAGTAATTAAAGTGTATGTTAAGTGCCTACTATTAGGGATGGGGGGAGAAGGGTGTATACAGAGCAAGTTAGATAATATATTTATCTTCATAAAATTTATAGTCTCATAAGAACTCAGAAATGTTAATATAATATTAGGTAGTAGTAAAAGTTATCAAGGAAAGCAAAGTTTAGAAGAAGGGCATGCATACCACTCCTGGGCATATACCCACAAGACGCTCCATCATGTAATAAGGACACATGCTCCACCATGTTCATAGCAGCCTTATTTATAATAGCCAGAAACTGGAAACAACCCAGATGTCCCTCAACAGAGGAATCGATACAGAAACTGTGGTACATCTACACAATGGAGTACTACTCAGCTATTAAAAACAATGAATTTATAAAATTCTTAGGGAAATGGATGGATCTGGAGAGTATCATCCTGAGTGAGGTAACCCAATCACAAAAGATCACACATGGTATGCATTCTTTGATAAATGGTTATTAGCCCAGAAGTTTGGAATACAGGAAGGATGACCCACAAACCACAGGAAACTTTAGAAGAAGGAAGACTAAAAGATGGACATTTCATTCCTTCTTAAAAAGGGGAATCAAACACCCACAGAAGGAGTGGCAGAGATTAACTATGGAGCAGAGACGGAAGGAAGGACAAGCATATAGCTATCTCCTAAGAGGCTCTGACAATACCTGACTAATACAGATGTAGAGGCTCACAGCCATTCATTGAACTGAGTACATGGTCCCCAATGAAGGAGTTAGAGAAAGGTTCTATGGAGCTGAAGGGTTTGCAGCCCCTTAGGACGAACAACAATTACTAACTAGTACCGTCAGAGCTCCCAGGGACCCAACCACCAATCAAGGACTATACAGGGTGGGATTGAATGTACTGGCAGCAGGTATATAGTAGAGAATTGCAAATTCGATCATCAATAGGAGTAAAGGACCTCGGCCTTGTGAAGGTTTTGTGCCCCAGTGTAGGGGAATGCCAGGGCCAATAAGTGGGAGAGGGTGGGGTGGCAGGCATTGGGAGGGGGGAGGCAAAAGGGGTTTGTTCTTGTTTTTGTTTGTTTGTTTGTTTTGGAGGGGAAAATGGGAAAGGGAAAATGTACATGTAAATAAAGAAGATACCTAATTAAAAAAAAAAAGAAGAAGAAGAAGAAGAAGGGCATGGTGAGTGTGCGTGCATGTGTGTGTGTGCATTTGTACACTTGTCTATGCACTTGTGCACACATGCATGTGTTTGTGAGTGTATGTGTGTAAGTGAGTTATTTAAAATAGAGTAGCCAGGAAAAGCATCCATGAGCAAGTGTGCAACATCGAAAGCAAGTCTCTGAAATCAGTTTCAGGTAGCTCTATTATTGTCTAATTATGACTGAGCTCTAGTGATAGGAGAGAAGCTAAGGAGACAATAGGACCTATTGCATATGTAACTGATTTTGTGTGAGGAGAGCTCTGTAAAAGAGTAATAGGCCAGAAGGTATGTACTCAGACTTGTGTTTCAAACACTGTCTCTAATCTCAAAGAAGAACAGGCTCAAAGGTATGAAGAGTGGAAATAAAAGGTAGAAGATTGCAGTTATCTCAACTGGAATTGGGTTGATGTTGGTTAGTTGTGCATCTCTATTGAAGATACTGAGGTAAACAATATGAAATAGCTTAACTGGGTGGGTGGGGATCATGGAGAGAAAGGTGTGAAGCAGAAAAGGAGGAATTTCTCATGATTTCAGCTTAGCTATGAGGGTGATCATGATTTGCAGAGATCAGGAACCTAGAAGAGGATTGAGATGGTGGCGGGACAAGAATTGTCTTTTGAAGATAATACTCTTGATCTGGCTTCAAGGCAGGGAATGGAGCAGGAGCCAGAATTGGAGGCAGTGGACTAAGCTTAGGGACTTTAACAGCTAGAAGCTCAGAGCAAGACATGGGAAAGCATGGTCAGTGACTAGAAAGCAAACCAAGGGAAGGTGGCACCAGGAGAGACTCTGAGGAATGGAAGGGGTGATGGCATGCAAGAATGCATCCTTGATCCCGCGTTGCATCCATCACCCACATCACTATAAGCACAGCCATTCTCTGGCTTCAGGAATTGTTTTCTTCTGATTTTCCTTATATTATGATTCCACATTGTGAACCTGACATCACCATCTGCTGACATGCACTTTTCTTTATCCTGGTTTCTCATGGTGTTTCTCCATCTCTCTGAGTTGATTCAGGACTGACTCATCATAAACTTTGTGAGACCTCACTGAGAAATGTAGAGATGGAGGCACCCTCTCAAGTGACTGATCTTTTCTTTCTTGTGTTGCCATAGTACCAGTGTCCTCTATATTGTCTGGGTTAATCTAGTTTCTCCCAGAAACCCCAGCCTGCATATTTTTTATATTTCATGTTATTGTTAGTAGTAACTGTTGACTTTCTTATAAATACCAGATGATGGAGCTGGTGGTAATGGTTGTGATAATAATTGTGACCAAAAAAAACAAAAACAAAAACAAAAAAAACCCATGTAGGTCAGCCTACATGTTGTCTGTTGATGATATTTTGAGACATTTTCTTCTAAAAGTAAAGAAGTTTGTGTCTATTCTCTCAGAGTTCAGCTCTCCTTATTCCAATTTTCCATCCATTAGGGGAAGAACTTGGGATTGTTTTCCTGGGTTTATCAAAGGCCTATGTGTATTTTCTATAGGTAATTTTTACCCATGTACATTTATTAATTTTAGTGATAATTTTTCAGATGTATTGTTGAAGTAGTTTGGGTTCATCATGCCACATTAATGTTGTTTTTGGATAAAATGTGTTCTAAATTCTTAATAAATAATTTACTAGTTAAATTTTAGGATATAATCTGTTTATAACAAAGGAAGAGCTTTGGGTATTTATAACTATCTTTTGTAACTTTACGTCTATCTTATAATTAGATGTAGTCATAAAGGTTTATATTTCATTGAGAATAGATAAAATTACTAATGGTGAGTCTATATTTAAATTCCCAAAATGAATAAAACTAAGTATTTGTAACAAAATAATTTATTTTATTTTATCTTTCATTATAATTTATTGAATAGTAGAATAGTTAACTTTTGCCTGTGAAATCCAAAAATATATTCCATTGTAGAAAAAAGTGCTACATAGAAATTTTAAGTTCAATATTTTATAAAAAAGATTTTTATAAATTTTCATGAAGAATCAATGTGGTTTTAAAATTGAATGTTTCAGAGTTAAGATTCAAACATCAGATTGAGTGCTGTAAAGCTCAATTAGCATGGTGGGTAAGGATAATTTGAAGGTTTTTATGGAGAAATGATACTGACATAGAAAGGTCAGTGTGTGTGATTGTAAGTTTTAAAACGTGGAGAGTGTGCATTCAACCCCAGTCCATGTTTTAGAAGCACATTCTTGTTTGTTCTCACGCTTCCACTGCACGGTCACCATGAGGGGCTCACATTGTGATCCCTGCTCTACAGATGAAGATGTTATGGCTTAGGGAGGTCACTTAAGGTCTGGATGCTAGTGAGAAATGTCTGACCCTGTCATTCTGACTCCAAATCTAAGTCTCTTCCCTCTGCCCCACACTGCCTTCAAGTTGTATCCCTGTTGTTGTGGGACACAGCATAGATGTCACGAACCATATGCTTTTAGCTTTCATTTTGGCTTGCTGGACACTTAATGGAGCTGATTATGCCTCAGTGCTAAGTCAGTGACCCACTCTATATTTGGAGATCTGTGAAGCACAAGGGACAAAAGGAAACTTTTTTCTGTATTTCCCAAATATTTTCAACATTAAAAGCAAGCCATCCCTCCCCAACATGACAGTCTGGAGCTGTGCTAAGCGTTGTGTGCAGTCACTTCTCGATGCTCACAGCTGGGAAATGGTTACAGCCTTGAAGATAGGAAGGATTTTCAGGGTTTTTCTGGTCGGACAAGAAGCACTCTCAATTCATTTCCTTCCCACCCAGGTTTATAAGTCTTGGTTCCTGAGAGAGAAAACAGAGTTCTTTCTCATTTCTCACTATATAGTTTAATCATGTTAAAAAGAAGCAGAGGAACATTCCTCTTGTCCTTGTCACACACTTATCATTCATTGTAGATCCTAAGGTAGCCCAGCTCAGCTGTGGGCTGAAGAAATGACTCAGATTAACTGCTGGCCACACAAGTGTGAAGAACTGAGTTCAGGGCTTCAAGCTGACACAGAGCATAGGAGAGCACATTTATAGTTCCAATACCATAGACAAAGTGGATTGATGGTCAGAAAGTACAGCCTAATCACAAAGGTGCACATGCATACACCCACACACACACACACACACACACACACACACACACACATATGCAGGAACACATTCATACATTCACAGAAGCATGCATGCGCACACACATACACACACACAGCACACATATGCAGGAACACATTCATACATTCACAGAAGCATGCGTGCGCGTGTGCACGCGCACACACACACACACACACACACACACTCACACACACACACACACAAATGGCTTTATCCAGGCATGGTGGCCCACACCTGTAGTCTTAGCACTTGAAAGTAAAGCAGGAGGGTTACTGTGAGGCAGCCTGGTCTTCATTGCACATTTTCTTCCTTACTGAAGGCAGAACTTTTACTATGTGCTTCTTTCAAAAATTACTTTTTGTCCTTTCACTAAAGTAAAGAAGGCATTCCACCCTACATCAGAGGTGAATAAGGCCTCCATAAAGAAAGTGGGAGTGAGGTCTGTGTTCTTTCAGGCCACACCTGGCGAGCATTCCAGACAGCATCCTCCAGGAGATGTGCCAGCTCCTGTTCAGGACGCTACTGCCACTGGTGAACTCTGAGGTCAGTGGGATCTATGGTCTTCACTGTAGGTTATTCTGATGAACAAGGTGGAAAACAGCAAAGGGAATTGATGTTCCCTTCTTCACAGGCCTTTGCAGTGTTCAGGTATTTGTGTGCTGAGGATTCTTATTAGTGTGTGTGTGTGTGTGTGTGTGTGTGTGTGTGTGTGTGTGTTAGAAAATACTGTGCTCATTTCCAGTAAATTCAAATGATTTAGTAGCAAAACCTGAAATAAAATACAAAATGTTGATGTATTAGACTAGAATGACAGTTGTTATGTAAAAGTACAAGATTAGAAATTCACAACTGCTTATAAATACATACTATGTCACTTCACTATTTTATAATATTTTACTTTCAACACAAACTTCTTAGTGTGGGCAGTGTAAATGTCGTATCAGTATGGGCAGAGAACATGTATTATAGATGGAAGCTGGTGTTCATTTTCACTTTAACCTCCTTCATGTGTATGGTGACATCCTAAAAATTAAGAACCATTTCCTTTAGAGAAACCCAAAATATCCATCTCTTTGCTCACTTTTATCACTAGATCTTTTTTTTAAAAAAAAAAAAAATAGTGCATTTACCAGTGACCATGAGAAAGCTAAGTATACTTGGACATGCAGCAAAGGCCACAGATAGTAAAGAGCTACACAGTACTAACAACAGAGTTCACAGAATAAAACAATGCGGCATGTATTTAATGACCTTCAAAATGTGTTGATATATTCTGTCAGGTCTTTGAAAGTGTCCAATGGTATAGAACCATCCATTGTCCGCTATACCAGACACGGTGAGACCCGAAGAAACAATAATTAATACAACTGGAATTATATAGTCATGAATAAATTAAGTTTAAAATTATAATTTCTATCTCACATTGAAATATTTATATTTCCCTTGTATTGCAGTGGCTTAGTCAAGGCTTGAACGCCACAGAGCTCTGAGATGGTAGTGGAATATAACAGTTATGTTCACCAGCCGTCCCTCTCACATGAGCTCAGTAATTAAACATGGCTACGGGCATTTTTATCCACAGAGATTTACCAACTGCTATAGCATTCAACATTTATAGAAGGGCTTCTACACCTGCTTTTTTTAAAATGAAATAACCACATATCACAGCAGCTTGAAGTATTTTCTTTAAAAAAAAAAATAGTATAGTTTACCTCTAGGCCTTTGGTTTTAGCAGATATAAAGCCACTATCATTAGCCTACCATCCATTTTAATTTGAAATCCTAAGAACAAAAGTCATTAATAAGTCCTTTGTTATAGATTTTAAAAAGAAGACGCCTTTTTAGTATTTGTATGTCATCATGCCAGGCCTGGAAAATTAGGCTAATTTATTATTTAAAACACTGGTGGGATTCCTAATTGCATTCATCATTAGATATGACACGTTTAGAACTGAGAACCATATCCAGTGAGAATTTTCCAGTTTGAATTTTGAAATAAAAATATTTTTCAAGAGATCCCTAGCTATTGCCTGTTACCATGGTAACAGTCCTATTTGTCTGAGAGCTCTGTCCGCTGCCAATGAGAGAGAGAGCAACGTCAACTAAACATACGAATACATCAAAGACAAATTCATATGCTCAATCTGATCAGCTCAATTAATGTAAGAACAGAAGCTGAAGGGGGTTAAAAGAGGGCACCCATTCAGGAGAGATGAAGCCCCTGTTAGCAGAATATACACGCCGGCCTTTTGGGGGAGGAATTTAGCACACTGTCAAAAACATTATCAGAGAAAGAAAGTAGTAGGGCCTCCTACACCTAACAGATATGAAGCTGTCAGACAAAGAATAGCACTATTCATTAAATGACACTTATTTTCTCCCACTTTACAAGAATACAGCGAACAAAACAAGCAGGGAGCAGCTGAGAAAGACACTTTTTTCTTTTGCTAGTGATGATAGACATGCAGCAATTATGGTGATAACTAAGGAATACTAAACAAGAAGCCAGCCCCCACTCTGTTTATCACCTTAAATTTTATGTTACTAAATTTGCACGCATCTCCTGTTTTGTTTTATTATTTATGTCGGACAGAAATTAGATGCCTTTGTTTTTAACATTGTGCCTGGAGTTTGGTGTAGCACCCCTCTAAACTCTGAATTCTCTTACTTTTCTTGTTAAATGGCCACATCTCGTTGAAATGCTTTCAAATGTGTTTCGCCAAAACACAACGCAACCGCTATTATCCACGTGAGGTGTACACAAGTCCCCGGGAGGTTGCTTCATTAGTACGAGGGGAGATATTGGATGTTATGGTTTTTGAATACGGCTAAGCTGTGTTGCTTGCTACCTTTGCTCCCATGCTTCATTTCACAGAGTGCAGTGTGTTACACTGGGTATCTGCCTGCGCTCATCACACCCACGTTCTTCTTCTTTTGCAGTTGTAGGTGGTAGTAGTAGGAAAACCATCTTCTGGGGTTTCCAACAGGTGCAGGCAACTAGAAGTTCCCCCGGGATTCTTGCCTTTTAAGAATCTTATACTTAAGCCGTGATGATCTGATTTAAGGCCCATTATCAATAGTCTGCTACTTATATCTGCATGATCGTGGACTGATTGATACTGACTTTGTAGCCATGTGCTCTGTAATGTGCTGTCAGGAAATGCTGACAGATGCAATGAAAGAACAATAAATGTGGGGCAGCCGTAATGTAAAGGTCCAGCTAGGCTGGATGAAAACTGATAGCTAGAATATTGGCTCCTATGTCACCGATACACCAGTCCCACTGAGAGTTTCCTTGGTGAGTGAATTAAAATGGTCTCCTGATACCTAGAAGGGGTAGGGGGAAATTTTTTCATTTAAGGAATTGCCGACTTTGCCAAAACATTGTTTCATAAGAACAGAGCCAAGATTAAAAACAGAAAATACTCTTGTACTAAAAAATCTGTGCAGTCTGTCATGTCTGAGAAAGCATTGATTAAAAATCAATAACACAAAAGAGCACTGTATCCACTTTTTTATGATACTTAATGCATTTGTATAAAATTACATGACAAGACATTTCACTAGCATTCCTTCCGTAAAAGTATGGCATCTGATACTTTTTAAAAATATTCTTGATCTTCAACATGCTTCATGAATCTAGCTGGCACTTTGCCCGTACAGGTTTTTCTCAAATGGCTGGGATGAGAAGTCAGCTTCTTCCTACCAGAGTCTTCTCTTCTCTAACTTAAAATGGAGCTGTCACTGTTAGCTCAGGCTGTAATGTAGCTAGCTCTCTTGATAGTTCTTATTTATGTGTTATTTTATACGTACCCTTTCTACTACTATGTATCACCTCGTAAGTCATAGTATTTAAAGATAATCAACGTTTCAAGATTGATGTCTAAAGTAACAAAGAATCCTAATGCATCCTAACACATCATTTTGTCCAAGTGTGCAATAATCAAGTATTATATTGACTTTGAGATGAATACAAAACCTGATGTTTGTCTTTAAATTTTATCTAGCAAGAAATATATAAGATATAGTAAGTATTTGTACATTTTTAAAATGTAGAGTCTCTGCTAGTATCGGTATGTATAGATTGGTATGGCTCTGTATGTATGAATTAAGGTGAAACGCTCCCTAAAATTTTGATTTGTACCCTCTATAAAAGAAAGCAAAAGGTATCTCCATTGTTTACAAAGTTGTCTTTGGGAGACACTATGGACTCTAATTTGATTTTAAAAAGAAAATAGTATTTTAAAAAATAATTTGATAAGGTAAATTTAATTTTTCTTCAAATATTTTCTGGTATTTAACACATTTAATATGGCATTCAAAGATAAAAAATTTAAATGAAACAATTTAAATGATATTCAAAGGATGTTTTCTTCTGAGAGTACTCAAAGAGTATCCTGAGCAAATCATTGATAAAAATTTCATAACTATAATTGTATAAAGTCAAGAACATGACTTTAATGCTACTATATCGTTGACAAAACAGATCAAGGCCTCATTATGATGTGATGCGCAAAGGCCTGGCTTAGAAGTCTTCTGCGGATCCTTTTTAGCACGCAAAATATTAACACAATAGACAATAATGGTTCCTTTGGAGCCATTAGGGCCCATCACGTCAGGGTATCTTCAGGCATTTCTTAGCAGGTAGTACACAGACTCTTGTCATGATAAATCATAACAAGTCCAAAGGAATGATTATCACTTAACAGATTATAACATTCTTGGGAATTTCATAATTTATAATTTATTATATTTTGAACATTTTATCACCAATGTGAATTTTCAATAATGCAATTATTTATGCTATTATCAATAAGCAGTTTATGCATACATGCATCAAATTACATTATAAACCAGGTAAACAGGCTAGATTTCATGCAGTTATTCATACTTTTCCCTGTCGAGGAACTTAAGTCCATATTGATTTTTATGAATATTCATATTAAGCAATTCATCCCAAACCTTATACTTTTCATGCTAAGTGTCAGCCTGGAGCAAATTTTCTGACCCTTATAGCATAGACATTTGAAAGTAGGTGCTCCTGATGGAGAGCGTGACACAGACCAGGGCAGGAGTGCTGGTGGGCACCCATCTAATTAGACCTTTTGTGTGGTCTGCTTAGTTAAGGCAGAACTCAGGGTTTGTACTAATGAAATCTTTTGAAAGAAACCTCATTCCCCTCAAAGTTTCAAGTAGTCTTTTTTTTTTTAATCTGTAAAGAAAAATTCTGTGGTAGTTAGAGATAATTTCTATAACCTGAAATCAAAAGGAATAAATAAATGATGCTGGATTGGCTTTGTGAAGAAAACATCACTCTTTATCTTTTTTGTTAAATAGTTTTATTGTGTTGAGATTAGAGACAGATAGAAATTGTATTATTTAACATGCAGAGCCATTAGCTTTTTAGAAAAATAAATATTATGTACAGCAAAAGGTTTTGATCTTGAAGACTTAATGAAAAACTTACATTCTGTTTTTGTAGTTACTAGCTTTGCTATTCTGTGGGTCAGTAACTGTGCAGAGGAATTCTGTCAAGTACTTTTACTGTTTCATGTTACTGTGAGACATTTAAAGAACATTACTTTGGAATTTTTTATTTCAGATTGTATAAATTCAGCTTATTCTTCAGAGCTTTCAAAAACTTCAAATCCCAACCAGATCATGCAAAAGGGTAGCAGTTTTCTAGCTTTCATTAGTCACCAATTGAGTTCCCCTGGTCTTTCAAGATTCTGGTTGTAAGCAATACCATAAGCTTGAAAACTAAATAAAACTAACGAACGGAGTAAAGTAAAATCAAGATGAAGTAATTGCTTTGAGCTTACAAACTCATTCTGACAAGGAAAATTTCCTTTCTTCTTATCGTTAGCAACTCTCACAGACCCAGAATAGGTCAGAGCAGCCTCTGTGACTGGAACACTTCACTGGCATAATCATCTTGCACACTGGAGGTCACCCTTGCTACTTACAAGTATTCTGCAATTTCACAAAACAAAAGTGGGTCTTGCATGTTTTCCATGTGCACTAAAATTTTCAAGATATTTATATGAATAAATATATGGATACTCCCATGTATATCTAGTCATGCTAAATGCAATTAAGAAACCCATTATGAGAATCTTATGGTTGTCTGATTAAATAAGCAAATGACAAGAACCTTTTCAAAGTGAACCTAGAAGCTTACATTTTATATGACATATGGAATTTGAAATTTATTTCAGATTGTCACAGCAAAATTCTAGGAACATGGACCATGTTGCCCATTCAGTGTTTGTCAGCTAATGTGTACTACCTCTTCCCTCGACACAACTCTAGTTAGGACTTAGGACTTAAGTTAGATCACCTCCATGATAATTTTTATCAGATACTTTATCATAATATGCTGAATATCTGACCATGTTCTACTGGTTTTTTTCATACAACGTTAGCTCTGTTTTTATGCCCATTGCAAGCAAAATATAATGATAGAGTATTATTAAGATTATGATTTCTTTTTAAAAACTAGTTATTAACAAAGTGTGTGTATCATTTTGTTCTAAGTGTGATCACTTTGTATAAGTATCAATCTATACTTATTAATGAAATCCTGGCTTACACATGTTAAGTCCATAGGGAAACATGAAACTGAGGAGTAGTACACTTATGTGCATCCTGAAGCAATTTAAACTAAGGTCAAAGATAAACTGTGATTGCTTTTTGGCAAGAAGAATGGGAAAATAGGACATTTGTCATCTGGCGCTGTGAAAAAAGAAAGCAAAAATAACAATAACAAAAGTCCAGCGGCCAAAGTTTCAGGTGCTTTTCATCAGCAACAGAAAAAGAGAATCAGAAAGAACAGGAAATAAAACTTCATTTTAGGTGTTTTTCTGAAATTTTGAATAAGAAAAACATGAATTATCATAATGCACATTAACTTATTATAAACAGCCTATTGCTTTCTCACACCTTTAAATATACCATTAAAATACATATGCCCAATTTCAAAATATAACTTATTTCTCACAATGGTCATAGGTCAGACATAAGATAAAATGTGGGAAGATGACCTTAAAAATTTGTATGAGATGATGTCCTAGCAGAGGGCACACCAGCACATTCCTTGGCTAAGCAGAAGCCTGAATGTATCTAAGGATGTTTTTCCAATAACAAAGCAACTCAGCTTTCTTTGCTATTTACACTGTGTGAGGTCCCACCTACTCTCCTGGTCGATCTCTATTTAGGGTTCATTGGAGAGAATCAGTGTGCTACACAACAAGGTCTGGATGGCCAGCTTGTACAAAGAAAGGCAGCCTCCGTAAAGCATCATTCTCCCCTTGCGTCAGCGACGAGTGTTCTGCCTGAATCCCTCTTTTCAGGCTTGTCATTCTGACCTGTGGAAGGCTACACGTTTTTTCCCTGAAGCCTTTCTCAGCCATCCCTGCATTCACACATGTCTCTCATTTCTAAACAGTACCATCACTGAGTTTATCACTCATTATAGACTGAGCCTGTGCATTTTTTGAGATCTTAACCAGAACTGAATTTTTCATTGTTATCAGCCAATATGTATCTGTGACCAGTTACAGCAAGGCCTGTCTTTTTATCCTGGAACCTTCACTGCACTGAGAACATTAAACTTTGAGCAGCCGGAGATAACCACTCCTCTCCTTCTCATGAACTCTTGAGCACTTCGTTGGTATAACTTCTGTGACCCTTATTATCTCATAGTTTCTGTACAGGTTATTTCCTCTACTAAGATGAGAATCTCTTCAATACAGAATTATGCCTTGTGCGTCTATAACACCGTGACTACAACTCCTAGCATGTCTCCAAATGTACCTTGGGTGGGAGAGTGTATGCAGAAAGCATTGGGTCCAATCCACAGCACTGTATATACCAGGTATAGTGCTGTATGCTCATATTCCCAACACTGAGGAGACAGACATTCAAGATCATCCTTGGCTGCATAGTAAGTTCAAAGCTACCCTGAGATATATAAAACTCTGTTTCAAAAAAAAATGTTTTAAAGACTCAGCAAATTAACTATTTATTAAACATCTTGACAAGCATACAATAATAATTGCCAAGAATGCTACATTAGAGAATATCATATCTATAATATCAAGGAAGTCACAATCCAGTGGGTAACAGAGAATGTATATGAATAATACCCAGGAGATCAGAACAGAGTGAATGCAGAGGACACTTTCTGAGCTATGGCTAAGAACAGACATAGCCACTTTCAAGCTTCAAGTGGAGATTTAGCAATGTGATATATGTTCCTTTAACTCTAATTTCAGTATAGTCTGTTGCAAAGTGTTTTCCCTCTGGATGTAGAAAAAGAACCTACCTGAATCGAGATTTTCATTGAGTCCCTTCCCACAAGAAGAAACAATGTTAGAAAGACCTCTTCAACTAGAGCTCTAGAGTAGATGTCAGGCTAAACGGAAGAAGAAGGCAGCACTGGACGGAGAGCTGGCTCTCAGGCTGGCTACCAGAGTAAGTGAATGAGTGCATGACTATAGGTAATGGTGTTTACTCTTTTGAGTGAGCAAATCAAATAATAAAACAATCTCACACTAAACACAAGCATTCTTTACATTCAGCTGAGAAATTTGAATTCTTTTTTTTGTTGTTGTTTTTTTTTCACTCTTATTTAGAATGATTTCCAAATGATTTCTAGAGAGTGTTTATGTTTATATTGATGTATGTGAATCCACACACTAATAAATACACTTTATATATCTACATCAGGAACAACAACAAAATAAATTCTGTTCAATTCAGGAATTTACTGTCTATGTTCAATCTAACCCTTTGACTACTTGATCTTTTAAACTAATACTAGATTCAAAGTTCGGTCATAGAGAGCCTGCATCTAACACACCAAAAGCATTTATATCCTATTTTGAATTTATTTTAGGTTAGAAATAAGTTTCTATGTATGATAGATATAAAATGTGTTAAGTTCCAAGAAGTTCTAGAGAGACTGTCTTTATAGTGTCAGAGGTCAGAGTAGCTTACCTTTGGCAGAGACTCTTGATAAATGTTTGTTGAATTTCACTTCACTTTCCCATGAACAAGGCCTGGAAATATCTACATTGAGTGATGCTGAATGATTTACTACAGAAAAATCCCTTGAAATCTTCACTCACACACTCCCAAGTAATTTTCTATAATGCTTCTGGTACAGTCAACAGTAACTTTATTTGTAGATACTTATTTAAGAAGTATCTCTAGAATATAATCAGTAGGGATCCCCTAAAAGTTAGATATCCAAAAGACACAATAGGAAACTTTAAAAAAAAATGGACAGGGCAGATCCTGTTTCTTGTATTTCCATGGACCATTGTTTAGATGTTGTACATGTTTGTCCCTCAGTGATGCATGTGCTAAAGATCCCTTATCTTTAAGATAGCAATGTGGTAGGTGGTACAACCTTTAAAAGGCAGAGTTTACTGCATGATACCTGAGTTATTGAGCTCATTGCCATTGGAAGTGATTGACTTCTTTCTATTGGGTTTCCAGTTAGTTTCTGCAATAAAGAGTTATTATAAAGAGCAATGCTGACCCCTTTTCCCAATTCTAGCTTCCCACTCCTCCATTGGATTGTTCTTACATACATTCCTATCACAATACAATCCACCACAATACCTCCCCTAGGGCCAAAGTGACCATCACTAGAGCTGAGTGAAAATAGGCTCCATGCTCTTTGGTACCCAACAGTGTGAGCTAAGAAAATCACTTTATTTGTACACTGCACAGCATTGTTATAATAGTATTAAGACTAACATGTCATTCTGGACATAGAAGATGATGAAACTATAATCTACCCATTGAAAAACCTAAATCAACCAAGACTCACACACAGCCTTTGAAGGAATCAGACTGCCATTTGTGCTGGAGTAAGTATAGTTTAATCTGGAAATTAGAATGGACCTGGAATTTGTGGAGTTTGAAACTTCATCCAGATGAGTGAAGATTATAGAGTTGTTCTTAGCATAAAGCAAATGATGTGAAAGATTGAACTACTGAAAAAGCTCCTGACACTCTAGAAGACCATCAACAAAACACTAGAAGTAGCAAATAGGGCTGGAAAGGCAGCTGAGAACCAAATTCCAGAGCCTGATGTGTGGTGGCGCATGCCTTTACTTCCAGCACTGGGGAGGCAGAGGCAGGCAGATTTCTGAAAGTTTGAGGCCAGCCTGGTCTATATGGCAAGTTCCAGGCCAGCCAGAGCTATGTAATGAGACCTATATTAAAAAATAATAATTAAAAAAAAACATAGATGGAAAGAAAGAAAGGAAGGAAGGAAAGAAAGAAAGAAAGAAAGAAAGAAAGAAAGAGAAAGAGAGAAAGACATAAACAAACAAACAAATAAATAACAAAAAGAACCAAGTCACAACAGGACTTGCCATTCACAGTAAAAACTGTTGGCTTCAGTCCTTAGATGTTGTGGCACAGTGGCCAGACAAACAAACTTTTTGAAATCTGAATTTAAAACTCCTATCAGTTGCAGGGATATCATGTAAGAAAGGACTGAGGAAGACTTTGCTTTAATAGTGCTACAACTCCAGTGAGAAGCAAAGTTAAGAGATGATTTCAGTAGGTGTGTATGGCCTGGGGAAGAGGAAATGGGTCTCCAGAGCAGAGTATTTTAAGATGCTCATTGCTCTCCTCACTTCCCAGATCTGCAACTCATTGCTCATATTTTATGTTGGAGTATAGAAGGGAGAGTTGGCTTGTGGCTCTCAGTAGTAAATAAAGGAATACTCTGTGGAATTTTGAGGAATTTTGATCTAAGATACAAGAGATATGTTAAACTCTTTATCCTTATCGCAAGAGATTGAGTAGCTTACATCACTGTCACTTATAATAGTAAATACAGATACATAAGCCATAGTCCCACCATAAAAGACCTAATTCAGAATACTTAGAATGAGGTCACACTATCTCCATTTGTAATCATCTCTGTATACAAATTTGGATGCAGAATGAAGTCTAAGAACTCTTTCTGCAATTTTTCTTCCGATTGTGCTTTCTTTCCTTATTATTAAGGCAATTAATCACAAGAACAAATTATGGAAATGACTGGTGGCCACGGTATTCAGCCTTAGTGATTGGTATCAGTATTGTTAATGTTTTTGATAATTTCCCTTTAATGTTTCTGAATTTTCTTAAAATTATCCAACAAAGGATATTATGAGGGGAAATAGTTTCTGTAATTAACTTTACTGTGTTGAACTGAGGGTCTGGTGGGGGCACTAATAGAAGGTAATAGGGGACTTTCTTGTCTGGACAGAATCCCTAGCATTCTGCATAATCAGTTATCCCAAATTCCCCAGAAGACCTCATGGAACACTTGCCCTATGAGGACAATTTGCAAATGAAACCATGGCAAATTTTCTGATATCTTATGGAATATTTTCTTTCTTTTCTCTTGTTTTTCTTTATTTTATATGCATTAGTGTTTTGCTTACATGTATGTTTATGGCATGTCTTGGAGCTATAGCCAGTTATGAGTTGCCATGTGTTTGCTGGGATTTGAACATAGGTCCTCTGGAAGAACACTCAGTACTTTCAACCACAGAGCCATCTCTCTAGGCCCTTTTGGAATTTTTCAAATCATGTTTTACACAAAATAATTTGTAAGTTCTTAAATGATAGAGGCATGTAAAAAAAAAAAAAAGAAGGAAAGAAATTCTTTCCCAGTGTATTTGCTGTCTTCTGGGTTCAAGATTTTATGTTGTACGATGATTAATATTTTTATGTTATATTCTTTTATGTTATACCTATTAGTATGGACAACTTAAAAAGGCAATAAAATGCAAACGTGTTTCATTTGGGGGGGTTGGTGATCTTGTGAAATTTCTAGAAAATAAGCCTTCAAATTTGGTGTCACATTGCTTGTCTTTAAATGTGAGCACTGTAAGCCAACATATATAAAATCAGTCATGTGACCATATCTTTACTATATGCATGCTAGTCAAATTTTACCACACTTTTGTTATGTTCATTATTTTGTTTTCTCCTTTGGGATTTTTTAAAGCATTAAGCTCATGAGGCTATTGAAATGGTGAAAGATGATGTGTGAGGGAAGCAGTAATGCCCACCTCTTCCCAATAGGCCAGACGTAGCTAAACATATAATAATTTCATTATGACAAGAAGTATGAGTGATGCCAGGCTTTGCCATTAGCTGTGTTTTGAGCACCATGTAAATCTCCCAGTGTCCTCAGTGGCTCCTATCTGGTACTTGCATAATCACCTTTCACGTGCGAAAGTAAGTTACTGAGTCTTGCCAGCAATAGTCATGAAAACAAATTTTAATTGAGTTTGGCGTGTCAAAACCCTTCCTTGGGTTTTATGTTTGATGTACCCTGTCACATTTTCAATGAGTAAAAACCGGCCTCCTTGCATATTTATTACACATTCTCAGTTAGTGCGGTTTTGTCACACAAGCAGTTGCCTTATTATTTTTTACACCTGCACTTTGATATCACAGTGGTTCATTGTCAATCAGCACGATGTATCAAAAGTGGCACAGCTAATGAGCACACAGTTGCCTTCAGTTCATTTTACACGGTGAAAGCATACTAGGGATTAGACTGTAAAAATTGGGGAAGGGGTTCTGACATTTTATAAATGTCATATGTCAATCTTACATTGTGGTGGCTGGGAAACACTGCATCCCAATGGCATCCTAGTCATGTGACAGGGCATTTTCACTACCAGGCTGTGGGTGAGATAGGCTCTTATTCCTATGCACTAAAGAAAGAGGTTATGTGTGTATGGAAGAGTGAGGGAGGGGGCTGGAGAGGGAGAGAGAAAGGCGGAGAGGATTGTTTTAGAAGTTAATGCTGAGACTTTGGGCTTATATTCATGAATCTGGAAATATTAATAGTGTAATTTATCATTACTCTATTAATATTAATAGAGACAAAATTTTGATGACAAAGTACAAAAACACCAATGTGAAAACTTTGGTTTTGCCTTTTTATTGTTAAACATTAAAATATTTTGATCTCAGAACAATGATAATTGAAATATTTTCTGTTTTCATGAATTTGAATTAGAATTTGTATCAAAGGAATAAAATGATTCTTACTTTATGTAGCATTATTTTAAGTTGTGCATACAAAACTTGTTTATGGAACACCGTGTAAATAAGTAAATAAGTGTAAATAAATTTAAAAAGTTAACTAGTTAATTTAATATTAAACATAACTTATTATTATTCATTATTTTTAATTCATGAGGGTTTCTACTTGTGAATAAATTTTTTATTATCAGTTGCAGAAAAACAAATATGTCTTCTTTCTTCCTGTTGAGTTTGTAGACTGTCTGGTTCTGTCTAGTGTACTAACCACAGTTCTGAATTCTGAATTTAACGGCAAGGACTAATTTGAGAATTTTTTACTTCTGAATTAACAGTTAGCCACCCATGGGGCTGGCTGGAGAGCAGGTAAGAGCATGCACTGCTCCTACCGGTTCCCAGCACACATGCAGTGCTTCTGGGATTACAGTCTCAAGGAACTCGAGGCCCTCTTGTGGCCTTCTCAGGCACTAGGCACAAACATGTTACATGCAGAAATGCATGCAAATAAATAAATTCCCCAAAATTTAAAAATAAAAAAATTTTGACTAGTTAATTTAATATTAAACATAACTTATTTTCATTGAGAGTTGCTTTGTAGAAAGCAGGGAGAGAGCAAAGATGCAGGAGAAGCTTAAAGACTGAGCTCTGAGAACAGCAGGGTGGGGAGTCAGTAGGTCTTGAGCCTACCACCCTGTCTGTCAGAGTGGCATGTTGAGCACATCAGGCTCTTTCACTGTTCTCTCCTGCAGGTGACACAGGCCCCGTGCTCACATGTTATCCCCTCATGTCAGGCTGGAGCAGAGGAGCACGACCCTCTCAGTTTGGGGTGTTGTATCTCAGTGGCATTCTTTTTCACTACTTTAAAAGATAACGTTCCCTAGAGCCAGTGAGTAGCCACTGTGGACTGTACCATGCGTACATGAGTGTTTGCATCTCCAGGCCAGGTTGTTCTTTCTACTACACTATCATATTTACATTTTTCCCCATGCAGAACACGGCTCTGTATACTATGGGAGCGCCTCTCCTCTTTAGACAGGAGTGCTGAGGGCCATCGAGACAGATTCCCCTTCCTTCCAGGATCAGTATGGTCTTTGTACAAAGGACGCTAAACGTGTGAAACCCAATGGAAAGGATGATGGAACAAATTAGTTACTTCTGAGGAGTGCCTTAGCCTTCCAATAGGAATATTACTATTCCACTTTATAAAGCTTCAACTACTTTTGTAATTTAAAAAAGTCATCGTATTCACTTATTTCTGTAGGGGTTGGGGAGTCTCATCGTGTAGCCCAGGGTAGCCTCAAACTCACTTTTTCTCCCTTAATCTACTTAGTGTTGGGATTACAGACAGAAATTACCACAGTGACTCTCAACTCTTCTTTATAATGAAACAGTATATCCTTCCTATTTTAAAGATTACCCCTCAAAATATAAACTTGGCATTTTGGAATTTTTACTGAAAAGGCCATTTTTGGAAGAAATCCAAGATTCATGTTTCCTCACACTGAGATTGTGGCTGGAAACGTTTGTCTGCCTACTATTTACAGTAGTGATTTGTTACTCTTTCATTATAAATATTGAAAAGCATTTCAAGGCCTAGTTATCTTTTTTTGTGCATCTGCGTGTGTTGGGGGATGGGCATTCGTATGCAGGTCAGAAGGTGACTCCGGTGTCAGTCCACACCTTTCACTCTGTCTGAGAGTCTCTTGTTATTCACAGCTGTTAGCTGGCCCAAAAGCCTCCAGGAGATTTCCCTGTCACCATCTCGACCCTCACCTGCCCTGTAAAGAAATGCTAGAATTACAGATGTGTGCACTACTGCCTCTGGCCTGCATAGCCTCTGGAGATCCAGACTCAGGCTGTTAGACTTGCATGGCAAGTGCTTCACACAAGAGCCACTTCTATAGCTCTCATTAGACATTTTATATTTATTTTCTCTTTAGGGAAACAGAATTTAGAGATTTTAATTTTATATTTTAATTTTTTTATGTTGGATTTGAGATGTTTGAAGTGTTTTAAAACACAAGTTGAAAAGAAAAACTATATTTTCAGCTAGAAAAAAAACAAAAACCAAACCAAACGAACAAACTATTAGTTCTGTTAACCTTAAGAGAAACTGAGCAACTAAGTTGGACTTTTTGATGTTCTGCCTTTGTTATCTGGCTGCCTCCCTAGAATCCATGCACACGTGCAATTGTATGTTTGTTAAACTTGTGGTTTTAACTCTGTCTAGCATGGCAATGGTTCACGTGAACACCTTCTTTTCAAAACCTAAGAGTGATGTTAGTTTTACTTCAAATGTGTTTGTCAATGCAGTCAGTCCTCCGTCCCATTATCTGTAAATAATTATAAGTGATAACTTTCTTGTCCTATAAATGAAAATGACAATAATTTGAAAATCCCTTCCTGTTTTTCAAGAAATCTGAAAATAAGAACTTTGCTTTGGACAGTATGTTTATAAATAATCTGCCTAAACTATTAACTGCAAATTCATTACTAGACACATACCAAGACTAGACAACCCATTAAATCTTATTTGTTGAGAGCTATCCAGTCCTGTTGTTGGTAAGACAATTTATTCATACAATCATATAAAATCATTTTTAATAAAGAACAATCCAAGGCAAAGAGAAAAATGTCTTTATCCATCAGCAACCAGTTGAGAAATGGATTTTTATTCAGTCAGATCCTTTTAGTCAATGAAACAGCATTTTCATGCATATTGCACTCAAGTGATAATTAATATAGTCTAATTCCAGACATGATGCCTGAATTGATGTACTGTCAGCGATACCCCGTGTTAAAATCAAACCTTGACAGGGGTTTAACACCCTGGAACAGGTCATCATATGATAATACTCTTTGCCTCTCAGTATTTGTCTTCAACCAAGCAAAGTATTACAAGATGGGGTAAAGGAAGAAAGGGGAAATAATTACAAATGAAGAGTGACGCCAGCTGTGAATAGAACATATGTTAGGCTAGGCAGAGGCACTGTGAATTATATCATTTCATGATGAAATGGCACTGGGGCTGAACGGGCCTATTTTAAACCTTGATGTATTTTATCTCTACTGTATCTGGACTGTCATCTTTGGAGAAAGACTTGGTATAATTGAGAGTCAAGTCCAATCTGCATGACTTGAACCTGAAGTGGGGGCCAGAGGAGCAGTGCTGAGGAGGCCAGAAGAGGTCTAATAAGATAAAGTGAACAGTCGCCTTTTAAGCTGTACTGTTGCAGATGCATTCTGTGAATACAATTTTCAGAGCTATGGCTTCCAAATGTCAGTCACACTACAAAGTTCAGGAAGTGTTCTAATAATTACAATAGAAAAGGGGGCCAGTATATTTCAGTGCTCATTTTGGGGGACAGAACCAAAACATGTTTTATGTTAGACTTTCCTTGTAAAAACCTATTAGATGTAATCAGTATAATTTGTTCATAATGTGTTCTCATCATGTTTGATTTTATTTTGGCTGTTTCACCAAAACCCTTGTCATTTTTGCATATATTAAGCTAAATACCCTTTACATGCCCCTGGCTTCCTTGAAATTTATCTTGATAACTTCCATTAAAAGAAATCCTTCCCTTATTGAAAACGGGTTTATGCATCCGGAGTCTGAATTTCCTAAAGCTTTCTGCCTTAGCATGAATGTAAGAGGTCCTGTCTTCTTGACTGAACTTTAAGCTTGTCAGGACAAAAGCCACAAAGCATGATGCCAGGAGAATGCTGTGGTGTAACAGGGCAGAGGTGTAGCTTGCTCCATAAGTGGTTTGGAAATATGTATGGCTCTAGTAAATACATACATACTATTTATTAGCTTCGAAGCTAGTCCAGATTTTTGTACTCGTTTCTTTCTAATTAATCAAGCAAGATAGTTTTGTTGGAAAAAAATATTAAATGTTTCCTGATGCTAAGTTAAAGACTAGCAATAAATCATCATTAGTTGTCTACATAGTTTATGCAGTTTTTCTTCCCAACTGAAAATTTTCTTCTTGGAGAATACCTATAGATTGGGAAGTAGCTTTGATTCTGTCTTAAATTTCTAATGAGTGGCTAAAGCTAGAATGACATTGTACAAAAACATTAATGACAAAGACGGTCAGGAAAAAAGAAATGTAACAATTCAGTATTAGCTATGTTTCCTGTACATTTACTATTCAAAATTAATCCCCGAGGGAAAATTAAGCCTGTTCCTGGAGGCTGCTCAGTGCCACTCACTCTGCAGGTGCCATAGACATCTTCCCCACCCCTACCCCCCCCATGCAGGCAGCACTCTCACTTTGTATCCCTACACTCTTCCTTTCCTTTATTAAAGATGGGCCAGTTGTTTGCTTGCCTGCCTACATGAGAAAGATGGTTCCTCTAGCTAACATCTTAGAACAACCTATAGCAAATCCAAATGCTTTGTAAACTATATGGCCATAGATCTGTTAGCCACAGCCTTTGAGTATCATCCCTTATACTGGCAAGTGCTCACAGATATTGCTGCTCTTTTCAGAACTACAAAGATTTTACCTAAGGTTAATCATAACTATAAAATATTAATGTTTCTTGTTGCAGACAATTATTTTAATATTTGCAAAGAGAAAAACAGATCCTACAATCTTAATATAGCAATTGGGGGTGGGATTATTTTAGTCAAAGTTCCAGGTTATAGTCCACCATAAGATTAAGCAAAGCACAGAGGCTTGAAGACCTGGGCATACCCATCATCACCCACAGAGTGAATGAATGCATGCACTTTTCACTTGCTTGCTTGCATTCAGTTCACTTTCTCCACTATTTAGACAATTCAGAACTCCTTGCACAGTAAATCATGCTGTCTATAGTAAACTGAGTCTCCCCACATTGGTTAACTTAATTTAGGTAATTTCTCTCAGACATCCCTACAGGCTGACGCAAAGTAGACACAATCTCATTGAGACTCTCCTCCCAGGTAATTTCTGGATTGTGTCAAGTTGATTAAGCCAACTAACACATTAAATAACTCCCAATATGCTTAAGCTACTTAAAATATCTTATGGGAGATATGTGTACTATTACAATATGCCAATTCTGTTACTTAAACTTTATTAATATGATCCATTTACAATATTTTATAAGGATTGAGAGGAATGTGTGTGCATGTGTGTGTGTTAATTAGTACATAATAAAATACTTTTTATATTTCAGCAGTTGTCCATTTTGAAAATATTTTAAGAGTTATTCTAAAATAGTTTTTAATATCTTCATTTTCTAGATAAGAAGCATATATATATATACATATTTTGTAATTTTATCAAAACCACTTGAATGAAATGTTTAATGGTTCTAGCAAGGGAATTCAGGAATGCTGATATCCTGTTCCATGCTATAATACATTAAGAAATAAATTATATCTTTTAAAATAATCTCCCCAAAGTGATTTAACTCCTATAATTGTTATTAGTGCTATATCTCTGCCTTCAATATTAAAGTTTAAGTGTAAAAGTTCACATTAGAAACACCAAATTAAAGGGTGAAATTCATCTTAACAATTTAGTAGCTGTGAATTTGAGCAATTTAGACCTGAAAATAGTAAAAGAATGAATAGTAAAATATAACTGCCTTGCTGTGTAAGATTGAATCTCTGGTTTGTTTTCTTTTTCTTCTTCCAAATGAAGAGCATTGAAGTCCCACACAAATAAGCATCACCATCAAATTGCAGGCATTTTTAATCTTGGCTTCCTCTGAGCTGCCTGTAATTGAAGATATCAGTGATTCTACCGTTCATCCAATGCATACATTTTTATCATAGCCCAATTGTGTCAGAGGAAACCACTGACATCAGGAAAAGGCGCACCATTTCTGTGAGCCTCAGGATCGACGGCACATTTCACACCTGGAGCCAATGAGTCTAACACCTGCCATCATATACAGAGAAGCTGTTCTCATCTCAAGTCACAGAAGGAAGTTAATCATAGCACAAAGACGATGTCCTAGGTGATGGCATGCGTACTGAAACTTTAACTTGAAATATCAGTAAGATTTTAAATAATAATGATCTTTGTTATCAGACAAGAAAAATACAAATAGTGCTTTTTGGTTATATTGATTTGGTTCTTGTACAGCCATGTAAGACCCTAGTTCAAATTCCTTGCACCACAAAGATAAAAATAAATAAATAAGTAAATAAATAAATAAATAAATAAATAAATAAATAAATTTTAAGTTTTGAAAACAAATAGAAGTCCCACATGGTTTTCTGGAAGAGATGGAAGGACTGTGAGTTTGCCCTGCTGTGCTGCCATTGCTTGTTTTAATGTTTTATTTAAACACTTTGGCATTTTCTAATTGTGGGTTTCATTGTTGCATTTCCATACATGCACATACTGTTTTTTGATCATACATGCCTAATTTAAAGAATACCACTGGGAATGTGATTTGGTGGAAAATCACCTGCGTAGCCTAGCATACACAAACATGGGGGTTGATTCCTAACATTGTCAAAATCAACGAAGTCAGTCCTCAAATGATCATGTGTGCATCTGAAGTTTCCAGTTGTTTGAGACAGACACATAAGAAGTTCTCTAAAGTCCACAAAGAATAGCATAATTATTAAAGAATAATAAAAATAAACTAATCCGAAGCTAATTTATTAAAAATTCAACTGTCCCTATCAATAGTTATTAGTAATTGGCTACTGATATTTCAGACCGAATGGTAACATCCAGGCTGACACTGGCCTTGACTTGCCATTAACATGCAATGGTTTATTCATTGGTTTTGCTTTCAGGCCATAAAATGACAGACATGAGGCTGTACCTGAACAGTTCTTAGTTCAAGACTCTGCGCGCTGGCGATGGCTATGCTGTAACTCAAGACTGATGCATGGGTGATGGCTATGAAATAGCTCAAGACAGTGCATTGGTGATGGCTATGGGATAACTGCCCTGTGACCTTTTGTCAGCAGTTACATTGATTATTTCATGCTTTGTTCATGTGCCTTATCACCGTCATCAACTTTCAGAAGACTCTCCTCCATTAAAACAGTGATCCTTCTCATCTTCTTTGCCTAAAAATGAGTTTGCATTATTAGAGTTGTTTATGAAATATAGAAAACTCTCCTGTCTTTCATAGTGTTTGTTCTTTAGCAAGTAATTGAAAATATCTAAAATGGCCCATCCCCAAATAGTACATTTGCCACATACTCCCACACAGAATAGGGGGTGTAAGGGTTGTAAGTGGGCAGGAGAGGAGAAATGTGTGCTACAAGACATGTCTTAAGAAAGAAAGTAGACATGAGTGGGAAAATACCAGGGATGGGGGAAGTGGTAGGACGGGGAACAGCTAGCAATGGTGACGAATATGATAAGATACATTATATGAAACACTCCAAGGAAATGATAAAATGTATTGTTAAAATCAAAAAAATTAAAAATTAACTATGGGACTGGGGAGATGTTCAGCATGCTGTACACATAAAGGGATGGGATTTAGATTTTCTATCCCTGTCCCACTAACTAATTTTAGAGCTCAAGGAAGAGGGGTTAAACAGTATCCATCAGTCATAATGGGGCTGATGAGAGTAAGGGTGATTCGTGGACCAATGCAGTTCACACTTGGGGTGGCTTTGAATGCAGATGCCTTGTTGCAATTTCAAGGAGTGCCTGATGGAGCTGTAATTATTCTTCTACTTCAATCATCTCTGGTGACTGTCAGAACAGTCCAGGTTCTACAACTCTTGACAAGCACAAAACCTGCAGCAGCTTTCACAGAGCTGGCACATTGTTGGTCTTGGCAAACAGGGTGTTTAAAGATGTTTTTACATTAGTTTCCATTATTTTTACAAAAGCTGCTACAGAACTTAAGCTTCCCCCCCCCCCCACATTCAAACGTATGTGTGTTTGTTTATGGACAGATAAAAACCAAAAGGAAAATAAGAAAGCATCCCAGGTTTTGTGCTAAGATTTTACTGAAATAAGTGCTAAATTTCTACCCCACAGACTTGCTATTAGAGCTGTAGATAAATATGTTTATTCAAATTAGTGGGATTGACCTCTGGTGTCGTTAAATCACAGTTTTCTCTCAGCTCTTTCCTGTTGAGCTCACAATCTCTCCAAAGCAGTTGCCTCCAAAGTCACCGGAAATCCAACCTGCTTACACTTTTGTTTTTGTTTTGTAACCTTATCCTTAATGTAGCGCTTGCTGTTTTTAACACACTCACCTTTAATTGAGAAATTAATGTAAGTCAGAAGTAGGAGAAAATATCTGTATTATTTCAGGTCTGTGTGTTAGGACACCATCATTTGAAGAGTCTGGAGAAACACTATAGAGCAGTCTGCATTGAGACCCCTACCTACAGACTTGGTTTCCCTTTCCACTTCTATCTAGAAGTCACTTAATTTTCATCACTTGAAGTATTTCTTCCCTCAGCCTGAAAATGGAGTTAGGATGACCCACAGACCTTGGTTTGTGTTCCCTATAAGGAACCCTGTTCTAGGGAGCAGAAGCAATAGACACTGTGCCATCTGTGTCTCTCTCCTTCTAACATTGGTTAGAGTTAGGAAGATAGAAGTCTGAGTCCCCAGAATCCTCATTTGGAAGCTCTGAGGTGCTCTAGTTTCTCCAGACTAGTAGTATCCTAGGTCATCTGGTGGATTTTAGAGCAGCTACTGGGGCACTGGAGCAGGGAAAGGACCAGCTGGCCTCATGGCACAGCATGCTACCACAGAAAAGAGAGGGGTGTCTAAAACTCACTATCTAGTGATGGGGATTAAATGTTTAAGTTTAGCATGTATTTCTACAATGTTGGTAAAAGAGAAACTGACATTTCCCAAATTCTTGTATTAAGATGTTCCGAGGGAAGTTGTCTTTAATATAATAATTTTCTTCAGATTCTAAATAAAGAAAATTCCTATTATAGTTCTTCATTTCTCAAGCACTTGAAATTTTAGCAAGAGCAATATAGAGAACTCTTGTATGAATACATAGTAATTTTTGTAAGAGTCTTGATTTGACAAATAAGGTATCTCATTCTCATTTTCACAGAGTAATTATACTTGTTTTCTAAATATAAGGAAGACATAGCAGCTGAATTACTTGCCTATTTTAATCATAAAATTATAATTAGTGAAGCTATAAGATCTTGGAAGAGAGGATTCAGAAAAAGGCATTTACTCCCTTTTAAAAATTTGGTAAAATACTGATTGTCTTCATATTTCTAGCTCTTCTTTGGATGTGCCTGGAAATGCTTGTAGGTGTTATTTCCTGGCTACAACTCCTTTCTTATCTTAAAACTAATGCATATTTTATGTGCAGCAGGAGGTAACAGTAGGGGACACAATTCAATAATAAGGACCATTTATTTACCTAGCACCAGTGGCATAAGAATTAACTCTATTATCTCATTTTGTCTTCCTCTTGGCCCTGCATGGATAGGTATTTTTATTCTCATTCAATATCCAGGAAACCAAGGCCTTGAGAATCTAAACTACTAGCTAGTTCGAGCAGGAGAGTGAAAACAGGGCCTTTTCTCCACCTGTTCTAGATAAACGGAAGCCAGAGCTGAAGATGAGTTCAGGGATGTATGAGACTGTCTTATGCATCGTGGCAGTCAGAGCCAAGGATAACCCCATACAAGAAGCAAAAGGCAGAGTTGGATTCCCCCAAGTACCATCTGTCACATCAGTGAAGTAAAGGACACTTTTATTTCCTCAGCGGAAGAGATGAGATGAGAGCCATAGCCAAGCTGTGCAGACATACACCTTGGCTAAGCCCAGAGTGTTTCCCTCTCTGTTCTAACTATCCCTACGTCCGACTGCTCGTCCCGCCTCTCTGCTGATGGAGCCAGGGCACTGCCTCCACGCCCACTCAGGGGAGGCAGAGTGAAGTCTGGAATGTGGGTCCACATCCTGTGTCTTCTTCCTTCGAGGGACTAGTAGGGGAAACAGCATAATGTGGGGGCGGAAGCTCTGGTTCTTGGTCTCCTCTCTGGCTGCTCTAATGCCGCTGGGTCCTCTGTCTATGCTTCCCCTTAGAGTGTTAGGCATGAGGAAAGAAGAAGAAGAAGGCAGAGCCTGGGGTAGGTGGAACTTGTCGAGTGCATCTGTGGGACTGTAGGGGAGAAAGTCTTTCTCGGGACATTTTAAGATGAAGGTCTTCTCCCCACAGAGATCCTCAATAAAGCAGCTCTCTGAGGTGATTCTTGCTTGTTCATACTGGTTTATTTGATAGTGGATGTGAATATGTACACTTCATTCAGGATGAACCAGGAGTTAAATACCTTTTGTGGGAAGGAGTATTCAGGCAGGGAAGGTCATTGGTTGAACACTCCGGGGTTGCCTAGATACCTCATTAGCACGGAGAACTCCAGGGTTCATGCTACATGGTCCTCAGTGGTGTGTCGTTACGTGTTCCTGAGCAGGTAGAGGAAGGTAGGGAATGGCTCCACTCCTGCCATTCTCAATTCCGAGATTCCTAGGGTTTGGGCCCTTTCAACCATTTCTTGTGCCTGTCTGGTTACAAGGTCCCCACATGCCCTACATCCCTAAATGTAGGCCTGGAAGCTTCTAGCCTCCATACACTTCCAAGATGACTGATTCAGTTCAGCAGTTTTAAAGATGAGTTGTTCTGCCTGGCTTCATACTAACTTTGGCAATATATTCTGATCTTCTGGCTGAAGAGTCCTGTTCTTTGTCATTCTCCAGCTAGGTCTGTCTTTATCTATGTCTAGCTTGTTCTTTCTGTAATCTGTCTCTGTAGAACTGTCTCAGTAAAACTGGCACACACACACACACACACACACACACACACATACCATAGGAGGAACACCTCCTTTTTCCTCTCTCACTGCTCTTTGGTAACCTCTCTTCCACTGCTCTTCTCATGTGAGTTGGGCATATCCTATCTCTGATTCATCCTGTCAAATCTTCCTCTGATTTGTCAGTTCATCTGCCCCTCATTAGACATCTTCTTCAACATTGCTGCTTTTTTCTACAAAGTAACCTTACCTTCACTGTTAGAGATTAAGATGTATACTAAGGGTGTGTGTATATTCTGGCCAGATCACCACTGGATGTGATCCATTGCCAGAGTAGCCATGCTGCTAGATTAGAATTCCTCTACACAATGCGCAGGCCTCCACAGATAGTGCCAAGATTTTAGCCCAGCAACAACTAGCTGAAAAGATTCTATAGGAAACATAAGTCAGCTAGTAGACGGCAAGTATCATCTTGCCGTATGCCTATCCTGAGAGAGCCTGCCATCAAATGGAGTGGAGGGATGCATGAACAGATCTTAATTATTAATCGTATTTGGTTGTGATAGGCATGGGTGGAATCACCAAGAACCCCTTAGGAAAAATTGAACAGTTATCAGGTTTATCTGAGCTGAATCTTTCTCCCTCCCTCTGTCTGTATTCTCTCCTCCCTTCCTCTTCCTCTCCCTCCCTGCCTCCTCCCTCCC